>PVKS010009534.1:0-63659 GCA_004027875.1 Aplodontia rufa | reverse complement strand
TATGGAAAAATACTTTGAAGAAAAGGAAAGGAATCAATGACATTCTCACCAGTTTCAACAAAACAATAAATCAGAGAATAACTTCAGTAAAAAAAAAAGAATGCCAATGACAGGTCAATAAACAAACACAAATGGCCAAGATTACCAAGATTTTTTCAGTGTGTTTCCAAAGAAAAACTAGGCACAAATAGAAATGTTTCTGGTCCATCTTGAGGTCTGAATATAAATCAATGAATACAGCATTCCTGAGGGCAATTTGTGAAAAATCCACTGCAGGTTGAGTATTCCTTATCCAAAATGATTAGGAGCAGAGTTTTTAACTTTTTTGGATTCTGGAATACTTTACCAGTTGAGAATCTCTAATTTGAAAATCTAAAATGCTTTGAGCACCAACAGACCCTCAAAGCATTTCAAGTTTTAGAGCGTTTTAGATTTGGGATCTTCAGTTAGAGATGTTCAACTGTTAATTCAGTTATGGTGATTTCTCCTATGTAAATAATAAGGAATTGCAGGAAGTCAATCACAGCACAACGTAGCATTCGGCGTAACAGCCACAGCTTGGAAACCAAACCTAGCCTAAGAGAAAGCAGCATAAAAGAAACATGTGCCTCTGTACATGTTTTTCTGCAGACACTTAAATCATGCTCCCAAATAGCTTCCTACATTTGAAGGAACATAGAAAAGCATGGTTTATGATTATTTAAGGTTAAGGTCACAATTTAAGGTTAAGAAAAGAAAATTTGAGAATTGTATGATTCTTGTGTGCATACTAGAGATCAAACCCAAGGCCTTGAGGCAACCCACTGACCTACATCCCTACCCCTCCAACTTTCTAAGATACAAACTGAAAACAAACTAGAACGAAATACATTGAATTACTCATAACAGCATTAAGTGGCAATATTATATCCTTTTTTCTTCTTTATATTTTTACTTTTTCCCAGTTTACCAAGAAATAAACATTATTTTTAATGAAAGAAAGCTAAAGGGAAAACTGTATAGTGTAAAAAGGTAGCAAATGAACTATAAAGCAGTGTTTCTGCTAAAACATTTCCAGAAGATGTTAGTTAAAAATATGGGTACAAATCTTTTTAAAATAGTTATTTATGTAATGACATTTTTGCTAGTGATTTTTAGGGATAAAGGTAAGCTACTTCAGTGCCCTAATTTGTAAAGCTCATTCCCCTCCTGAAGAAATGAGAATCTGGTATGTGGCCACACAATTTTCAACAAGCTAGGCACAAAGTGATCAGTTTAATTTTTAAAATATAATTATAAGCTAGGTATTTGTATGGGGTGAAATTTCCACTGGGTTGGTCTAGGAGCACCTGTTTGCAGAGGGGATACAACACTACAGAAAGAGTACATAGATGGAAAAAAATGAACACAATAAGCTAGTGTTTACCCCAAAATGAGAGAGAAAAAATAGGTTCCATCTAAAAATGGCAAAGGAGCCAGGCAGAGGGGCACACTATGACTATCCCAGCAACTGGGGAGGTTGAAGCATGAGGACTGCAAATTCAAAACCAGCCTCAGCAACTTATCGAGGTCTTAAGTAACTTAGGGAGATCCTAACTCCAAATTAAACTATAAACTATAAAAAGAACTGAAGATGTGGCTCAGTGAAACGCCTTTGGGTTAAATCCCTGGTACCAAAAATAAATAAATAAAAATAAAAATGGAAAATTATTTTTACTGAGCAAACTTTACCAGTAATTTCTTCTTGTTTTTTTAAACAAACATGCCTGCCTCATATATCGAATTTGTAGATTTAGTTCCAACTTCACCTATATATTTAGCGGAAAGTTTTCAACAGCTAGAAATGTGAATATATATATATATATATATATATATAAAATTAGGAAAAAAGTGACTTAAAATACTTTATTATATGTCAATGTTTCATTTATTTTTGGATCTCCATTTCAATCTTTATTTTTTAATTATATTCTTTAATTAAATTCTTTAATTTAATGTTCTAATATTTATTCTCTTCATTCTTTATCAAACAGACATATGAGGAAACTTTTCCTCTGAGATTTTTTTTTTTGACATATTCTGCTATAGCACCATGAAAAATACACCCAAAAGTCACTTCCTTTGGGAAGCCTTCCATGATTAGCTTGTGTCTTCCAATTACACATGTTCTCAGGGCATAATGTCACCCTCTTAGTAGCACTCCTCATGTATTTGTGTGTCTCTTCCACTAAAAGGCAAACCCTGAAGACCATAATCTGGCCTCTTTGGCTCGCTTCTCTATCCCCATTGTGTAGTATTCACAAACTTAAAACAACAGTAAGTAAAAGCCATGATGTTCTCAGAGTGAGAAGACCCAGATACAGCTTATTAAAATTCAAAGTGACAAATTCTCTCCTGAATTTGATTAGTTTCAAAGAAACACCCTACTTTTATTGCTACAGCCCAGGTAGGCAAATAAGGACCTTCCTGGGGAGGAAGTGCATAGCCATGGGAAGATCACTGGGACTGGACCTGGAAGACTGGTTAGTGTTCACATCCTGGGTCCTGCTGCTGACTACGCACTCTAGGCCCCAGCACATGTCCCTACAATGTGGGAGCCATTACCAACTTCAAGGGATTATTTTTTGAGGGCAAAATAATGTTTTGAGATAAGACAAAAAAGAAAAACACCCACAAAGCCACCTGAATGGTAAATTTTAATATTATCTTGATAAGCAGAGCCTCAACTGGCTTTAGCATAGAAAGCATGAACAAATTTAGATATTTACAGATAAAAAGGACAGGGCGAAGACCCAAAAATGAGACCCCACGTATTCATTACATAATCAATCAATCGGAAGATCTTAATAACATTACTATTGAAGTCTCCTGCTGCTACTCTCTTCTTCTAATGCAGCCACCTGAGACTTTGCCGCAGAGCCTCTCTTGCAAAGCTAAGCTTCCCAGGACAGCATTATCATGACAAGATGTTTCCAAACAACTTCATCTCATTATTGTCCCCTCTCAAATCAGCTGAACATTATGCCAGAACAAAATCACTATGAGACAGACATTCCCCTACCCTTAAATAGCCATAAAAAAGCTATTTCATCCTCAGGTCAATCTGTTTCATTACTTAGAGGTGCATTTTGCAATCGATTCCTCCTCAGAGGCACATAAGGAAGGTTGCTTAGATTTTGTGCCTTCCTGACATTTTCCTACAAGTGTGGTAGTTCCCTGGGTATTTGCCTGTTCCAAAAACTCCAGGCAAAGACCATCCCTGTCATTGTCAATGGTGGGGTGCTCTGGGATCAGAACCAAGCCCTGTATTAGCCTGTGAGAGCAACCTGTTTTCTGCCTACATCCAGCCAGGCAGAAGCCACTAAATGAGTCATTCTGAGAATGAATTGAGCATGATGGTGCTTCTGAGTCTCCCTTAGCGGCAAAGACCCTAGATCGCCACATTCATGAGTACTTACTACTGTTGTCCCATCTGACAAGATTCAGTGCAGAGAAGTGGACCTAGAAGATGATCCTTTAAGCAAGAAACTATTTCTTTATCCTGCTGGTATGGCCATTTTGAACCCTAAATTAAATCAGCTATGGATCATCTCTGCCTCCCACAGAATTGCCTTGACAGAACTGTTTCAAGTTATTCCTTCAACCTGAAGGTCAGGTTTAAAAAAAAAATAAGCTGCACACAAAACTGTTAATGAGAAGAACATCATTCATTCCATAAAACCTAGGGTGGAAGGGCTGGAGCAGAGGCTGGAGAGGTGGCTCAGTGATTGCAGCACTTGCCTGGCATGCATGAGAACCCAGGTTCAAAACCCAGCACCGTGCACACAACAGAGTGTCAGAGCAAAGAAGGCCACTGAAAACCTAAGTAAAACTTATTCTCTCTCACTGTCCCTCTCTCTTAAAAAAAAGAAAAAAAAAAACACCCTTGGGTGGAAACCTTAGAGCAGTAACCAGAAAACCCTTCCTCATACAAAGATTCCTGCATTTTTCTCTTGCAGGATTGCCAGGGAGCTAAACACAAACATCTACTGGCATGTGCCCCTTTCTTTTTCACTCTGATGTTAATAATGTTCTAATCTTCTCATGACCCAATTTAAATAAGCTAAATAGAACTGACATCACTATTTCCTCCTTACATTTGCCCCCACCTCCCTGCCCCTGGCCCCTTTGGCCAATTGATGGTATCTACTGCTTCTCTAACAGCTATAAGAACTAGACTGGGGAAGAATATGGGAAGTAGAGAGAAACAGTTACTAAGGCCTGTCCTCAGGGAACTCTCTAATCCACTTAGGAAAATTTCCATATTCAAATTTCTAAGAAAGTCTGGGTTCAAATCCCAGCTCTAGCGCTGACTTCCCACAAAGCTTTAAATTTTCTATATCTTAGTCTCCACCTTGGTAAACTGTGTGTGTGTGGCCTTCCCCACCAAGTCACTGAGATCCACAACAGGCAGAGTAGAGAGAAGCAAGTTAAAAATCTGTAAAGCATTATATCTGAATAAGCTCTTTATGTCATTAATCCAGAGGTTCAAGGTTAAAGGCTTGCAAAGTAAAATTCCTGCAATGCTGTTTTCTCAAGCCAGGAACCAGCGGGTAGAAAGTGGATGTAAGTGATTGCTAATGCATTAATGACTGACATGTGGCAGCCACCATGAGACACACAGATGCAATGTGACATTAATGGAGAGATTTGCCCATGGTCATGTACATGGGGAGGGGGCCGCTCTACCGCCTCTTGCCTTTAACTCGGGTTTGAAATCAAACGTCAGCCAAGATTAATTAGAAGCCTGGAGTTTCATTCTACTCTGTTGATAGGAAAAATACATTTCCATAATGTGAGGAAGCGTTTATGTGGGCTGCAAATCTAACTGACACAGAGGGCAGGGCTGCTGTACTGTGAATGCTGCCTGTGTGGTGCTTGTCAGGGCAATTACTTTCTGCTCAAGTGGCTTGCTTTTTAGCATTTTATTATCTTAACAACAAAAAACCCTGCAAGCAATAATTATTTATTATGTTAATTCTTTAGCTTTCTTCCTGAAATTTCTGTAAGACCATTAAAAACTAGCTGTGCCCTTGAAACAAACCGTGAGTTTTATTAATACTCAACCAATTAAGAGAGAAAAAAGCAAAGGAAGTGAACGCTCCACACCAGCAATTATTAATTAAGCAGCCAAAAGGTTTGCACACTTGCCTTGCCACAGATTTTATTCAAGGAAGCATTCTATACATTGAACTGACTGGAAAACACGGTGGAATGTGTTTACAGTGTTACAAGGGCCTAGAGAATCTCAAAGGAACCGAAAGAAACTCAAATCCAGATTATAATTAATGGAAACCATATTCATACATTTGTCACTTCTCACAAACATGGAAAAGGCCTTCAGAGGCTTTCTCGAAGCCATTGTAGAAGATCTTCAAAGAAAAGGACACTTGGATCTTCTCAGATCAACTTCCATGGCTACAGTTTGAATTAGTGATCCCTAAAGGCCCATATGTTTAAAATTTCATCCACGCCCACAGCACTATAGGGCGGTGGAGCCTAGGGGGTGTACTGGATCATTGGGGGTATACCCTTCAAGGGGATCATGAGAATCCAGCCCCTTTCCATGTCTCTTTTGCATCCATGCAATTAGGTGAATATTTTTTGCCATGCATTCATCCATGATGCGCCGTTTCTCCACAGGCCTCTACACAGGATCAATTAAACATGGACTGAAACCATAAGCCAAACTGAACCTTCCCTCTCTTTAAGTAGATCATCTCAGGTGTTCCCTTATGTTAACAGAAAGCTGAAAAATACACACACATTTTGCCCTATTTGTATTTATCAATGAAACCTTAGCCAAGTCGCTCTTTCTTGAACACTTTATCAAAATCACCCCTTTTTATAATGTGTATTCTAGTCTCTAAACTCCCCAATTCTAGTACCCTGTGGATTGTTAAGGTCACATCAATTAGTAATAACCCAAAACCTAGAGGACAGTGGCCTATGGAATCACTTCCTCCACTGTCTCTGGGAGAGCATCAGGAAGCTCTGTACTATGGAACTGCAAGCAGGCAACAGCTTGACAGCTCAAGAGCACGAAAAGTCCAGAGAAGGGTGGCACACAGCTCCTAGGCCAAGGTTGGTGGCAATAAAGGGTAAATGCATTTGGAGCAAAAGAAACATCAGGTCCCACAGGTGGAGGAGAGGGACATATCTGGAAACGCCCTTCGCTGTGAGGGCATCCATTCCAACTGCTGACCCTGTTGGTAGATAAATGATGAGTTGAACCTCCCAGAGAACAGAGAAGGCAACATCGCCTACTCCTCTCCATCCTTTTTGATCTATTTGCCCTGTTTTTACTCTCTGTAATAGTCCATTTTGTATAGCTATAACAAAATACCTGAGGCTGATATTAATGAACTAGTTAGGTTTAATTAGTTCATAGTTTAGGAGGATCAGAGTCCAAAATCAGGGGGCCCTGGCTGCCTCACAACATAGCAAAGAAAATGGAAAAAGAGATGGCAATAAGCAGATTGGTCACCTAGAGAGACAGAAGGCCAGAAAGACTCAGAAGCCAGACTTGCTCTTCTCATAATCCATGCTCACTGGAACTACATTAACCCCTTCCAAGGGAGTTGCTCCCAATGACACAATCACCTTCTACTAGGTCCCACCTCTCAATACAGCCACACTGGGGACCAAGCTTCTAAGACACGGTGAACTGTTAAGGGACACACTCAAACCATAAAAACCCATAGTGCCCTCCAAGCCCATGTCCCCAGTAGCAACATGGATTATGTAAACCTTCAAAAACTAATTACAGTCTTTATTTTTCTATTTTCCACGTGACTCTGGAATCCAATTTCAAAATCAATGATGACAAGAAAAATGCTCTAAGTGAGGTACAGTGGGAGCTACTGAGAAGGAAAAACATCTGACTCTTTCTGGTTATAAACTGGTTTTCATTCTTAACAGTACTTCAGTATTTCTAACTTCAAAAATGTTCAGACACATAATACAAGGAACAACTTCACATCAAGCAAGAAAGCCACTAACCATTCAACTTGAGGTTCCATTGCTGTTGTGATAATGCTAAGTAATATAGTTCAAAAATGGGGATGGGGGCATAGGAAGCAGAGGGATATACAGAGGAGCAATGGGACACAGAGGCACAGCACCCGGGAGGTGGTGTTAATGTCGAATTCCCATTCCTCCTCTTCTCAAAGACACAATGAAGATTCTCAGATGCTGAATTCATCTGCCTTACTTGGCAGAAGAAAGCAGCTGTCAGCCATAGTTTTTAAAAATCAGTATATTTCAGGCTACTATCTGTAGTCTTCAAAATAGATATGGTCCAATTAAATTTTCTGAAATTGTTTCTCTCTGTGTCTTTATGCACAGAATACCTCCAGCCTGGTGCCTAAATTTAATCTCAAGCAACCAGAATTAAAAAAAAAAACTAGCACTCTTGCGATTTTGTTAATTCTTGCTTATTTCTTTCCCCCCAAATAAAAGCAAATCCTAACAGATCTAAATAAAAAGAACAGGCTGCCTGTTCTCTAACAGCATTTAAACGTACAGCAAGAAAGATGTTGTGTGTATTTTAGAATATTTCTGAGCCTCTGGCCTTGGGGCTTTTTTGATCCGTCCTATCTAATTTTGGGGGTCAGGGACTAGGGGTCCTAATTAGTGCCCAGGCCACTTGTTAGCCTTGAGTTTCTCCCTCTTCCTCCCTCTGTCCATCCTTTGGCATGCTGCTTCCCCCAAGCACTCCGATCTAATTCAGCACAAACGCTTAATAAGGTGGTAGAGATTTAACACAATTAAGAGTGTTGCTTGCAAATTAACCAATCCATTAATACTCCAGAAAAGAAACAATTCCAGAGGAAAAGCCAGCCAAATGAGGAAGAGAAGACAAATGCCTAAGGGAAAAATCTGTTTAAAAAACACACTGGGACACACTTTCACACCCGCATCTATAAACTTTCCAGAGCAAGAAAAACAGAGGTAAATTCTAACATCAAGAAATCTCCCTCTGTTGCCATTTGGCTTCTAAGAGTGGGGGCTGAGCATCCCTCTTGGCAGGTCCTTACTCACAAAATGGTCACAGCTCACTCTTCATGGAGTTAAAAACTCCAACATTCAACCCTTACTAAACTATTGTTAAGTAACTATTTTGAGAAGATGGATATGTGAACACATTGAAAGAAGCCCACTTCGTACAGAAAAATCCAAAGAAAGCAACAACACCAATAAACCCACGCTCTGGAATAAGCACTGTTACCTGTTGGTTTGTTCTCTAGACATTTTCACAGCTCTTTCAATAAACATTTTAAATAACAATAAAACTGGACTGTTCTATACCTGTGGTTTCTGCCCTGTATCACTGTACTGTGAGTCCTCACACCCTTACACACCTCTGCTTTGTTACCATGCTTAGTGGCTGTGTGGTATTCTTACATGAATCTCCCATGATTTCTTCTCTTCCTAATGTTGGGTATTTAGGGTGCACCCTATTTTTTTTTTAACTTTTTTGTCTTATGAAGATGTCACCAGGATATTCTTCACAAATATCCACTGATTTACTCAGGACAAATTTATCATACTTGGATATAATTCCACTATGTTCTTTATGCACCCTACTGAAGCATCTTTCCACCCTCCAGGTGTGTGCATGCCTCTGCATCACATGACCCATTACCCTGGAAATAGCCACCAATCAATAATAGATTGATTGCCCTCCATGACCCACCAGCTTACCATCTTCTTCAGTCCACTCAAAACACATCAAAATATCTTTATGTGCAAAAATTACTAAAATACTCCCTAGATGCTACCTTTACATTTCCTGAAAGACAACTGAATTCGATTAACTGGACTTGACATCACAAGGGTGGGTGCCCATTTGCAGTGCCTCCCCACTTCCCTCAGCAGCGCACTACGGAAGCTCTGCCAATGCTCTCCAGACAGCAGCCTGAGCCCTGGCTTTCCCTGGGGTCTGCACAAACCACTTAACCAGTGCTCAGGATCCCAGGAATGAGACACCACCACCACCCACTTCCTATACAGAAACAGCCGGAACACCACATAAAAGGAGGAGATGAATCCCAAATACCAAGTGGCACAATGACAGAGGGACACTGTATCTCTACAGCTTTGTATGTTTTCTCAAAATGCTGCTTCCTGGGATGAAATGAGAATTCAACTTGAAAATGTCAACTTTCCAGATTTTGTTACATAACTGGAAACTCAATGTGTTACAAAATTCTTTCCAGCCCAATGAGTTTACACCATTGCTGAGAGTTGATCTAATTACAGTTGGCCCTCCAGCCCTCTGTATCCACAGGTTCTGCACCCATGGATACAACTGCCCTCAGGTCAAAAATATTCAGGAATAGAATAAGCAGAATTCTTTTCTTTTGTCATTATTCCCGTATAAATATGGTACAGCAGCTATTTTTAAAGCCTGTGTAAATAGCTGCTGTACCATATTTATACCACAATACATTGTTTTAGGTATTATAAGCAATCTAGAGATGATCTGAAATATAAGGGAGGATGTACACAGGGCTATCTGCAAACGCTAGGCCATTGCACACAAGATACTAGAGCAGGCATCAACTCTGGTTATCCTCAGGGGTTATGGAACCAATCTCCCAGAGATACTAAGGAATGACTACGCTGACTTACAAGCAAAGTCTGACATCTAAATTATTTTAAAGTTGTAATTACCTGTCTTGATTTCAGAAGAGGTAATTGAGGCAGAGAGGCATAAAATATTGGCCAAAGTTACAGACCAAGAACAGAACTGAGTTCCTGTAAAGCAGAGCTCACCTTGACTTCTGTGGCTTAGAGGTCACACTTTCCAACACAAAGGTCTCCATCTAGAATGATCAGGGCTACAGACCTCACAGCCATTGATTCTGCTAGGTCGTGTCCAGGGTAGTAAGTGTGAAAGTCCCCAAGGGGCCATACTGTGTGAGTACAGGAAAATTCAGGAGTACACAGCACTGACAGGTGAAAGGTCACCAGTGGTTCTACTTTCCCATGCGTCCTTTCTCAACATCTCTCACCTCTAAAAAAAAAAAAAAAAAAAAAAAGCAATATGAGCCACTGCCCTCAAGGAGGCCTTGACACTGGCTGTGGGCTTCCTCTCTTTCATAGTCATAAAGCACTATTGGAAATGGGAGTATTTTAGCTCTCACTGGATGTCCTAAAATTAGATACCTTATACAATGTAACAACCATGTATCTTCCTCCCCATGACCTTGGTCAAAGGTTCACAACAAAAAATTGTAACATTAATGTGAAGATGACTGGTAAATATCAAAGAAAGGAACCTTCCAACTACAAGTGTACACATTCCTGACGCTGATTCTTTTAACCATAATGGTTTCTATTTTCCAAATCATACCAAACTACTCACAAATACAAATACATGAAATTTAATATATACTTAGTGTGCATTAGACAATAAGAAAGCTAAAGTGTATTTGACCAAATATTCATGTAGTAATTTTTCCAATGATTGTCAGCAAATCCTCAAATTGTTTAGTATTTTCTACATCATAACAAAAAATATTTTGGCTGCTGTGACAATTTACTTTTAACAGAATGCTCCTACCTCTCTTTTATTAGATACATAGGAATTACGTATAAAATTGGATCATGAAGTCTTGGAAATTAATGTAGGTATTTCTGAAAAAATGAATGTACATGATTTTTATATAATTATTCCAAGAAGTCAGATACCACAGTTCACTGTTGCATTCACATGTATTTAACAAAAATATATGCTTTTTGATTGTAGTCCTCATTTTATGGTAACTCATTTGTTTAGGTGTTCATTTAATTATATTCAGATAAACTGAGAAACAATAGATTTGTCATGCTTTTCGAGCTTATTACAAACAATTCTTTTAAATCTACATCATTTTAAAATTGGCTAAACTGCTTTATGTAATCTGTCATTTCTTTTTAGCAATTAAAATTTTTTTCCTCAAAATATAAATTTAAACTTCAATCTTTTCTGATAGAAATTGAGACTGATCTGACTGACACCTTTGATGAGGTCTGCTTTGCCAATCAGATCATAAGATGGCTATTTTTCACTTACTGATTAGCCTGGATTTTTCTTTATGTATATATTACAGCAATATAAATAATAGTATTATAAATATGTTAATATATATATTTAAAACATGTATTGACTAACATATAAATAAACTAACTTTTTTTTCACAACCATTACTGGACATTCCTATGATAACAAGGTGCCTTTAAGTTAAAAAATAACAAGTAAAAATTAACAGTAATTGATGGATCTTGACAAAGCTGTTGGACTGCTTCCCAGTAAATGAGAAGGTGCATGACTGGACAAGGAATCCTTTAGAGATAAGTTTTTAAATTTTTGTTTTTCAATAATTTTTAGTACGAACCTAATCAAATGTTAACTGATAGATCATTAAAAATAATTTTGATGCCATATCAAGTGTGAGTTTTGCCACACAATTTGAAAAGTACTCAAAGAAGTAGCACTGCCATAGCAAAAATCCTTGTAATCCTATCCTTTTATACAAAGTTGCTCAGCGCATATTTATAAAAATGAACAATGGAAACAGAATTGGCAGTTTAATTCTAGCAGTAAAGGAAACAGAATTGGCAGTTTAATTCTAGCAGTAAATAATACCGATTCACAGACACATGAACTAATTTCTTCAAAGCCCGATTGATTTCTGAAGTACTTCTAATACATTTTAACAATGATTCAATTGTATACTAATAATTGGAATGATCGTTCAACTGGATAAAATTTAGCACTTAAAACTTTATGCTCCAATGAAATTAAAATTTCCATAGTATACATATTCTGCTCCAGAGAAGTCTGGTAACTAATCAGTAGAAGACTTGCAAGTTTAAACATGTCATAATATGATATAATTCTATGGAGAAATAAAAGGAAAATACCAGTTCAAGGAGAAAAATTAAGGAGGGAAAATAAAAATAAAAGCATGTTCATGTATTTTTAAATGAACATTGGGATAGTATCAAATCCTTGTGTACCTGGTTTCTCTGTCTGATAGATACTTTTAAAAGAGCTTTTCAAAAGTTTTATTTTAAAATGCAATATTTACCATAGAGCATATATTCTCTCCTTCTGAACTATATAAACAGGATTAAAAAAATCAGATGTGAACTTATCAGACTGCAAGGAAGTGCCTAGTTTTTAAAACATTTTTTACTAGACACAAAAACATAAACTCAGAAGTCTACCCAGAGCCACCAAGCAAAGTCCTTAGACATGGATGATCAGCTCCCTGCTTTGGAAGACCATTCCACCAAAGCAAGATTCCATACAGCAGTAGCTATTCCATTTTGCTCCTGACCATTACAGTTATTTTTATTGATGTTGTTAGATTACACTGCAGTCTCCAGAATAAGCAAGCATACCCATGGACTCTGAAAGTTATCCTCCAGAATAAAGAGACCAACCTTGTAAGTATCCTGAGAGCGCATATACCCCAATCCTGCTATTCAGGTAACAACACCCTTTGCAACTGAGCCATCCTTCCATCCTTACTAGACTCTTGACTAACCAATCAAGAAGGAAGGATGTTGAAACAGAATCAGATTAAGCTCACAGTGTATACAACACGATGCTAACTCTGACTGAAAATTCTAACTTCAAGGTGAGTATCCCTTATCCAAAATGATTTGATACCTGAAATGTGTTAGATTTTTGAATTTTTGTAGATTTTGGAGTATCTGCACATATGCAATGACATGTCTGGGGGATGGAGAAAAGGTGTAAACAAAAAGTTCATTTCTGTTTCATGTGCATCTTAAACGCACTGCCTGAAGGTAGCTTCGTACATTATTTTTCACACACCTGCATCTTGACTACAACCCACCACGTGGGATCAGGAGTAAGATGTTCCACTTGTGGTATCATGTCGGTGCTCAAAAAGTTTTTGATTTTGGAGCATTTCAGATTTGGGGTTTTAGCATTCGGGATGCTCACCCTGTACTGTAATTTAGTCGTTTCAGAATCAGGTGACTCAAGCTCAAATCTCAGCTCTGCCTCTTATAATGTACCTGATTTTGGTCATTTTGCACATATTATCTAAGCTCATTTCCAGCCCTGTAAACTTAACAACTTAGGTTGCTATTAGTACTAAGTCAGGCAAAATATATACTTAAAAAGCACTTTAGACAATGCCTGGAAACATTCAGTACTCAGTGACCATCAGCTGCTCTTCTGTTACATTGGCTGCTATGTTTAAGTACTGCTGTGATCAGAAACAAAGCAGACATGAGCTGGTCTCCCACCAGTTCACTCTATTTGGACCAGCACTTGCTGTCCCACCTCATCCTGCAGAAGAGAAAGGTGAGGACAAGTGGCCTGTCCTCTGATCGTTCTATTATAGAAGAGTGGCAATGGTTCAGTGGGACACAGGCACCTGTTGGGTTCATATTTTTCTATTAAAATTCAACTATTACAGGACATAGAGAAGGAGGTTAAACAAAAAAAAAAAAAGTCTGGGGCCATGCTATCAGGGGTAAGACTAAAGCAGCAGTCAAGTATTTTACTCAAGAACCTTCTGTAAAACCAAGCACACTTTTCCAACTTCTGGCCAAATTCCAACCTTGTGCAAAGCCATCCTTTAATACAACAGCAAATATATCTGCCTGGGGACAGAAAGGAAAGAGCCAAGTCACCAACACCACCATCTTCTAGTTTAAAACATAAATGAGTCAGGCATGGTGGTGCACCCCTATAATCTTCTTGGGAGACCAAGATAGAAAGATCACAATTTCAAAGTCAGCTGCAGCAACTTAGCGATGCCCCAAGCAACTTAGGGAGACCCTGTCTTAAAATAAATAAAGGGCTGGGGATATGGCTCAGTAGTTAAGCACCCCTGGGTTCAATTCCTAGTACCAAAAAAAAAAAAAAATTAAGACAAAAAAATAAATAAAAATAAAAAATATTTTAAAATAAATAAACTAAAAAATGAAAAATATTTAAAATTTGCTCCTCCTTCCAATTTCCCAGGCTCTCCCATTCTGTCTAAGTAAATGATCACTACTTTCAAAAGCTCCCACTCATTTTAAGAACAAAACATTTAAGAACATCATCTAAAGATGTATACTGTTTTTTTCTCTCTGAATAGTACCAAAATAACACCTGCATATCTCTTGGGCAGCTCCTAGCATCCATAGACATGCTATGCTGCAAACCTCCAGGCTCTGTAGCTGACCCCTGGATGGCCCCTCCTCCAGTTTTCTTGAGGGTTCCTTCCTTCCATGACATGTCAGCCCTGGAAAAGAAGTTGCCACCTCCTCCCTCTTTAATTTCTATACTATTTTAATTTAGAAATAGAAGGGTCAGCTGACCTGGGGTTTCTGTGAGTTGGGCTCATATTGCACACCCTTACATCCTCCATACCCAGCAAAGGCCCAGAGTCCAGGCCTCAGCAAAGGATTCATACACCAGTCTTTCCCTGCAGAAGGCACAGGCACTTCTCATAGCAGGAGGACGTCATCCTATCTCATTTCACTCTTAGCCCTAGATAAGTATTATTTTTGGAAGAGAAGAAATCTTGCAAACAATTCTTGAATACTCTTCCCATCACTGAGGATTTCTGATCACTGTGCGCAGTTTTGGAGGA
The DNA here is from genome assembly GCA_004027875.1 of Aplodontia rufa. Taxonomy (NCBI): domain Eukaryota; kingdom Metazoa; phylum Chordata; class Mammalia; order Rodentia; family Aplodontiidae; genus Aplodontia; species Aplodontia rufa. The sequence continues at coordinate 49,026 of PVKS010009534.1, read as the reverse complement.
TTAAATTGAGCCATGAAAGAGCAATTGCAAAGTAGAAGGTGTGGCCCAGGACAGAACCAAGCAAAAAACAAACAAACAGAGTTGGAGCAAGAACATTCCAGAGGTCGCCAGGCTCAGCCCTGCCAGTGTGGATGTGGACAGAGCCAACCAAAAAACAAACAAACAAAACAAAATTTAAAAAAGTGAACTTCAGAGCAAATTCGCATTTATAAAGACACGGAGAACAATCACCTGGTGGCTAGTGGTTTATTTATCAGAACTAAAGCAGGCCTAGGAAGATTGTGGAAAAGGCAGAATGAGGGGCACAACCCTAAGCAGCAAGGCCCAGGTGAGGGTGTTATAGCTGCAGTGGGTCACACCTGGTCAGTGCTCCAGAGCTGAGAAAGCAACTCTTCAAATTATTTCACATGATCTTCATAAACTTCTCAGGTACTAAACTTCTCAGGTACTTAAACTATTATAATATCAATCCACTTTGCTCTTCCAAAACTAGAATCACAGTTAAGAAACTTGCTGGGGTGCAGCTCAGTGGGAGAGCAATGCCTAGACTTGACACAAATCACCTGCTACCTGAAAGGAAAACCAAACACACCTCAGGTCTCCTTAACAAACACAAAGACCTCAGTTTAACTCCATTGACGCAGGTATCTTTCCAAAAGTAAGTATTTACATATAAATTTGCATTTGATGAAGATAATTATTTCACAAATAATTTTAAAGAGTCTAAATCCATAATTCTTTAAAACTCACTCTGAGAAAAATGCCAATATTCTTTTTTTTTTTTTTTTTTTTGGTACCAGGTATTGAACCAGAGTTCAGAGGCACTTAACCACTGAGCAACATAACCATCTATTTTCATTTTTTCAGACAGGGTCTTGCTAAGTTGCTTAGGGCCTAAGTTGCTGAGGCTGACTTTGTACTTGCACTCATCTTGCCTTAGCCTCCCAAGTCGCTGGGGATTACATGTGCACCACTGAGCCTGGCCAAGATCCTCTTAATATTCACTTATTGTACTAGTTTTGTATATGTGATGCTGGGGGTCAAACCCAGCATCATATATGCCAAGCTAGCACCCACCACTGAGCCATATGCTCTGCCCCCTCTGTTAAGACACTGTTTATTTTGTTAAAATCCTCCCATGTGATGCTGTAAAAAGATATCATCTAAGTAAGCAAAGTAAATAACCTTTGGAGACTATCATATATACCAAATAGTTTTTCTCCTGGTGAGTTCGGCTAGAAGACAGACAAAGGATTATTTTAAATCCTTCAAATACGGATCTACATTGCTTCTTTACTTTTGTCAAACATCAAAAGACCCTGCATTATGTTCTAAAGAAGGTGATGTTAACTTCAGTCTCCTAAGCCTGCTCACCTCCACTTGAAAGGTCTTAAAATAAATTATCACTGACCTTAGAGGCATTTGTCCCTGCAACCACTAATGCAAGATTTTACACCTTTCAACTTACTTGGGTATTCAGAGGCAAAACACAAGAAATCACAAAAATCCAATTTTATCTAAAGGATTTGAACCACAGAGAAGATAACATTCTGCCCTCTGCTCACGAAAACATGAATAAAACTCAATTCAACTAATTTTATTCAAGTTCCTAAGAAGTTAAGTACTCTTCCTTCTAATTTACTATTTCAGAGGGCTGTAAAATAGCAGTAAGTACACTGCATTACTGGGCTATGACAATTTTACAGTTGTTTTTAACATCAACATGAGAAATTGCGCTCAATATAAAATCATAGTTGAAAATTATGATGTGTGCTTTGGGTTCAACAGGTGGAGACAAGAACACAGGTTTGGGGCCCAAGAATCCAGAAGGAACAATGCACTCTGGGATCCAAAATCAGCTGTACCCATACGTGACATCCTGAAATGCGCTAGGGCCTCAGTTTCATAAACCTTTCAATGCCAATGAAAGAAAAATATCCAGGGCTGGAGCAGTGGCTCAGCAGTTACAACGCTTGCCTGGCATGTGCGAGTATGCAAGTTCAAACCCTAGTACCACATACACAACTGAGTGTCTGAACAACAAAAGCTACCTGAAAAACGAAATAAAAATTGATTCTCTCTGTCTCGCTCGCTCTCTCACTGTCCCTCTCTCTTTGAAAAAAAGAAAGGAAAATAGCCATCGTCCCCTTATACGATAGTTTTTGTTTTTTTAAAGAGAGGGACAGTGAGATAGAGAAAGAATCAATTTTTTTAATTTAGTTTTTCATGTGACTTTTGTTGCTCCAACACTTCATAGTGTACATGGTGCTGGGGTTCAAACCCATGTCCCTGCACATGCCAGGCAAATGCTATAACCACTGTCCCTCGGCTCCAGCCCCCTTATAGGATAGTTTTGGGGAGTAAATAGATGAACTGTAAGGAATAGCACCTATGTGGCATGTAACTGTCATATTTTCTTTTCCCTTGCTCCTGAAACACAAGGAAAAATAGCAAGCTTATGAATCAGAATTACAAAATAGAAGATCTATTGTGACTGGGGAAAACCATACCCTTGGGGGTTTGCAGACAGAAAGGGAAAGTACAAGGCAATGGCTCAAGGTTATTCTGTGGTAACAGGACTCCTGGTAGGTAATAATAACAGCAGCCCTGCTGCAGCAGGCACTGTGTTTCCCAAAGGACAGCCATTTCCCAAGGGACAGCCAGGAAGGCAGGCCTTGCTCCCTTTTCACAGATAAACAACAGTCCCTAGAGAGGCCATGTGACTCACAGCTGGAAACTGGTACATCCAGGATGAGAGCTAGGTTTAATCCAGCTATTATCACACCTTGGCCATACCCCCAGGGACACAAGGTTTGGAAGAGTTGTATCATTTGATCTCTGGAGCAAACTCATAAATCACAATGGCTCTGAATGACCCTATTTGCAGATAAGCAACTGAGTTCACTGAGGTCAACAACTTCCCCCTTCACATGACAGTAACTGGCATTGACCCAGCAATGCAGGTCTTTCAACCCCAAATTCCTTCTTTTTTATTTTCATGCTACCAGTGCCTTCCCAACTGTTTTCTGTTAGGCAGAGGCATCTCAGATCATATTCACTGGATCCAGTAGACCCCTGTGTAAAGCCCTAGTCCCTACCTCTCCTTGCACCTACCTCCTTTTCCTTGTGGCCCTGCAATCAACACACACCAAGGAGTGAGGCCTGTGACTCCACCCTTGATTCTAGGCTAGCCTTAGAACTAGCTCTGGCCAGAATGTAGGGAAGTCACAAGATACCCTTCCCAAGCATGAGCCAAGAGTCCCTGCTGCACTACAACTCTTTTCTTTGGAAATTCTGCCAGATGGAAAATCACAGAGCACATGGAGGGAAGCTCAGCTTGCCCAGCAAAGGCCATCCCAGCCAACCAACCCCAGAATTTCATGATAGCTCAGGCAAGATCATTTAAGTGGGTAGCTACGCAAAGTATACCAAGCCCAACGTACATCAGTAGAACCACCGTGGAACATGAAAGTAATAAATTGTTTTACATCTCTAGATTTGAGGATGGTTTGTACACAGCAATAGCTAATATAACTTGTGTATAGTCATATTGGCTATAAAGTCATAAAGACTTGGAGAGTCTTTTCTTTTTTAAATCTGTCCACATAAAATGCCGTTTAACCAAATGATCTTTATGCTTTTCTACCTATGTAAAATTTTGCATAACCAAAAGATTTTGATACTTTAAACAATATATTGGGGAATTACTCGAGTAGACTATAAGAACCTCTGTACCCACTTCTGTGTTTTAGCCTTTAGCAAGCGATAAATGTGTTCCAAAAGAAATGCATACACACAAAAAAAAGTCACATTTGGAACACTGACTCAAATGGCAAGATTTGGAACTCATTTATTTTCTGCCACCTCCACCCAGTTCCAAAAAGATTTAGTGCATTTATAATGATGCATGAAATACAGCAGAGTACATTAGAATGAGGGGAGAGAAGTGATGAGGAGGCTATGAACCAGGCTGGGAAAAGAATCTAGAAACCAGGACCTATAGACAGCCATCTGCTCACTGCCCTCTTACCAATATCCACCCTCTTGCCTATTTTTCCTGGAGCTCATTCACAGGAATGATGTGTACCATGGGTAATGGAATCTCTCTTCCCATTGGGCTTAGACTTGGAGGATATGGCCCAGAACTCCTCAGAAACATGAGAAACAGGAAAGATGCTTAGAGAAGACATAAGAGTCTGCCCTGCTAGCCTATGACCTTCTCTCTTATAAGAACCAACAAATTCCTTGTCTGATGTAGGCCCACTTTGGCCAAATTTGCTGCCCAATTAAAAAGTTATAACTATGACAACATACAATTCAAACTGTCTTTCTACATGCCCAGAAAAAGCAGAAAACTTGATGGGTTATATCATTCACTGTGTTCCTGAGGATAAACTAAATGTCCAAGAGAATCACATCTTTACCTGGAGGTTTTCCAGAAAGAAACCTCCCCAGAAGGTCATCATATGGATTTGAAATTATGCACTACATTATTCAACATCATGATAACTACATTACATTTATAATACATTTTCTTTTTCTTTCTTCTTTTGAATCTAATTTTATTATTTTATTTTATTGGTACCAGGGATTTAACCCAGAGGCAGTTAATCGCTGAGCTACATCCACCAACCTTTTTTTGAGACAGAGTCATGCTAAGTTCCTTAGGGCCTCACTCAGTTGCTGAGGCTAGCTTTGAACTTGCAATTCTCCTGCCTCAGCCTCCTAAGTCACTGGGACTGCAGGCATATGCCACCATGCACAGCTTTAATGCATTTCTTAAAGCACTTAATACAGGCAGGTGGCATCACAGCAAAGCATAAGTCAGGAAAGGTGAGTCTGTATGTGTAAGTGTGTATGGGGCAAGAGCTACGACAACAGTGCATGTACCATCTGCTCAGATGACCTGGATTGGTCAGGAGGGCAGACAACCTGACCTCCCAAAGTATCTATGGATACTCTGGCCAAGTTTTTATTAACTACACTGCATCAATAAATTGAGACTATCATGTCCTCACAGCAAGGGACCTAGCATATAGTGCTCAATTATCAATTACTATTATTAATTATAAGCAAACAAATCATGGCTTATCTATTTATCCAAATTTACATAGAAAACCACAGCCCACAATGATCTGGCTACTGCACAGCCTAAGGTGGCTCTGTTGAGTAGTGACTACGTTGTCAAACACAGGCAGAGAAAATTTCTCTTGTAGGTATCTTAGCAGAACCAGCCTATGGTAAATGTGCCAAGCACCAAAAATCCCACAGACAGCTCTTCAGCACTCAATACCTCTTATTCTTTTAGCAAGCCACCTCATGCTCTGTCAGATATACTCCCAGAAGGGTACCTATGTTCTAGATATTTCTCCCATACTCATCCAGGAAAAATTACCCATGGAGGGGCTGGAGCGGAGGCTCAGTGGTTACAGCATTTGCCTGGCATGCGTGAGTACGCCAGTTCAAACCCCAGCACCAAGAACACAACAAGGTGGCGGAGCAACAAAGGCCACATGAAAAACTAAATGAAACTGATTCTCCCTCACACACACACTGTCCCTCGCTCTTAAAAAAAAAAAAAAAATGACCCATGGATCCAGGTACCTTTCTCTTGAACCATGCTTTCCAACAAACTAATCTGAACTAAGATATATCTGACACTCCTCACACTCTTTAAGTGACTGGGAAGCCCTTATGGATCCTTGAATCAAATGTCATCATTTTATGAGTGAGAACTCTGAATCCAAGGATGTCAATATATCAAAGTGACAGCCTGTTAGGGATGTCATATGAAAGATAATTTAATGAGCCACCTCTCCCAGAGACTACATTTTGACAAGCACCTTTCTTCCTTGACCAAAATGATAAGGAAGTGGAAATTTCAAGTGCTTACAGACTAGTGCGTTCATTTTGATGTCTCTTAGACTTCCAGGAACTCAAAACATCTATGCTTACAGGGCCCCTAACGCAAACCATTCTACAATGTCCATATGTTTCAATGAACAAGAAATAAAGGCGTAACTGCTGGACAATAATCTTCCCCCAAATACTCTACAGATTATCTTGTCTCGTGATCGTCTCTGAGTCACCTCAAAATGCAGCTCAGATCTATAAATTTAGAGATTTAAAATCATCAACGTTATGATTACCCTGAACTGTCTTTTTTCTTTCACTATATGCCCCCCCAGACTCCAGACTGATATCACATTTACCAAGGTCACCAAGTTGGAAGGTAAAATATAAAATGCTTTCTTTCGTAATTAATTTTCTCCTTCTAACAACAGAGATCCTCTGCTTCAACCTCTCAGATCAATTAAATAGTATACAGGGGTGGGAGCGGTGGCTCAGCAGTTGTAGTGCTTGCCTGGCATGCGCAGGGACATGGGTTCAAACCCCAGCACCACGTACACAATGAAGTGTTGGAGTAATGAGGGGCACACAAAAAACTAAATAAAATTGATTCTCTCTCTCTTTCTCTCTCTCTCTCCCTCTCTCTCTCACTGTCCCTCTCTCTTTAGAAATAATTAAATAGTATGTAAAAATTCATGTAGTGACCCTCATGCTTTTTTTTTTCTTTTTTCAGGGCTGAAGACCGAACTCATGGCCTTGCGCATACTAGGCAAGTGCTCTGCCACTGAGCTAAATCCCTAACCCCAACCCACATGCTTTCTTAACCCTAGTCTAAGAAGACTGGTTAATCCCGCATAAGGGCAGGGTCTCTGTGGGTCACTGCTATTCTCGAAACTTAGCAGTTCTTCAATTTGAATGAGAAGCAAAATCACCTGGGATGTTTCTCTACCAGGATTTGTGGTAACTCCAGAGTTCACCACTCAGTAGGTCTGTGGGGGCCAGATCTCTGCGTTCTTAACAAATGCCTCAGGCGGATCCAAACCAGTGTCCAACACCACCCTCCACAGCTTTCCATGGTTCCTATTCTGAAGTGATCATTTTGTTAATTTCAGGAGTCATGTTCTCTTGTAAAACAAAATACTGGGCATATGCTTATAACTTACATGTGTTTGTAACTACACATGCATGCATATGTGTATTTATGTCACTTATGTAAGGAAAGAGATAAATGAAGGAAATAAAGAGGAGAGAGGCAGCTTAACAGCAACAGAGGTGTACTGGGCGGGGGGCGGGGACCAGTGGAGTCTCTGACCCCTCTGAGGCTTACAGCCCAGGGTAGATATAAAGGGAATGAGGGGAGAGCGGGCAACATTTCGAGTTTTCTGGTTAAAACAGGAGTTTCAGTAGAGAGTGATTTTTCTGATAAGGACCCAGAGTCAACAGATTCCAATAAGGGTGCAAGTCTAGTACTACACTTCAAAACAGTGAGTAGGGGGTTTGCTGTCTGGCTCACATGAGTAATTTCTGGTAGTTTTCCATATCCATTAACTTATACAACCTCCTGGTAACCCACCCATCCAAGTCAGACCTAGAGAAGGGAATTCAGGAGTTTGAACCACATGAAATATTTCCAATATTCAACCCTTTTTGATTCATAGAAACAGAGTTTGTGCAGTTAAACCTACAACCTACATGGAGGATGGGAGAACAGGCCGGTCCACTCTTACCCTGATGGGCAGACACACACAGCACTGGTCACCTCAAGAAGCCCCAAGATACCATGGCATTGGTTTTTCTGCTTCAGTGTTTACGTTGTACCTGCAAGGTGTTTCTCCAGAAAAGAAGACTGAAGCTCTGTAAAATGTAAAATGAAATATGGTGCCAAGGCCACATAATTACTCAGAGGTGGAAATAATTCTAAACCAAGAATAGGTGACCAGATCAGGAGCTTCGGCCTTTCACTCTGCACCTCAGGGAACTCCATGGCTGACATATCTCTGCCTGGACCACAGCTTCCTGTTTTGCTCTACATGGACAAACTACAACCCCAACCTACCAAGGGTCAGTAACAAAAGATCCTCAACTGTCAGATTCTCAGGTCTCCCTACCCCCAGCACTGCTAGAAAGAAAGGAAGAGGCTCTTTAAAAACCCATACAAAGGAAGATGGAACAGTGACTCAGTTATGGCACTTGCCTAGCATACGTAAGAATTCCACTTCAAATCCCAGCACAGAGTACACAACGAAGTATTGGAGCAACAAAAACCACATGAAAAGCTAAATAAAACTGATTCTTTCTCTCTCTCTCTCACACTCTCTCTCTCTTAAAAAAAAATACAAAATGCAAGACTGGGGAGAAACTCCCATATTGTCTATGCTCAGTACCTTAACTAAATAAACTGGAAGGCCTAGACATAGCCTTAGAAACAAGGTCTCTCTGACCTTCCCCTGCCTCCTGCCTTTCTCCCTCATAGAGAGTCAGAGAAAACAGAACTCATCTTCCCCAAGCAGGCCACAGAAACTGGAATCTACAAAGGTCTCCCTCTCCCACCTCTTGCCTAATTCCAGAGGGGTCCTGCCCCATACCTGCATGAAGGAATGCCACACTGCTCAAAAAGAATCTGAACAGACAGGCCCTGCTGCACTTCCCCTTGCTGTCCATGACCACTATAACATCAATTGCGTTTCTGTATGACATCCAATCCTCAGCAGAAGAACAGGCAGTTTTCCCTGGGTCTTCATTGCTGAAGGCTCCCTTGTCCCCTCAAACTTCAAGTCAACAAGTATGTGATACTTTTGTCTTGCTCACATGTCTTTGGTTATGGGACTATATTTCAGTTCCCAAGTAGTGGGGTCAGAAAGGTGCCACACCTTTCTAACCCCTGGAGTAAACACACAAAATAATGTCAATAGATGCCACTGCCCTGGCTTGCTGCAGAAATTTCACACCATACTCAGTGGTCAAACTTTCAAAAGCCCAAGAAGTAGAAACAGTTTATGAGATTGTTGTCAAAGTCACCTAAGTTTTACCACCTGGGAGGTACCCATTGAATGAAAAGCAAGGAGAACGTGTGCTATAATAAAGATGAGCCCGATGTTAACAGACTGCCGTCTGAGCTCTATGTAGGTGTAATTAATTTCATTCTATATCTGAAATAAAAGACAGCAGACGCAGTATATATTATTCTCTGTGATGAAACCCTCATAGTGATACCAAGGTTCTTTTAATATCCCAACGACTAAATCAAATCACCCTAGAGTAGAAACATGATAAAGTTCATTAGTGGTAACTATAATATCAAAATTCTATTTTATAGCAATAACTGACTTATAAATTTTTGTAATGTGGTAAAATTGCAAGTTTACATATTTAATTTACAAAAAGTAACACTTTCCCTTTAAATTTAGGGACAGAATCACTTTATACTCATAAACTGCTAAGTTCACCAGACACTAAATCCACACCTGGTTCTATTGTTAAAGTTACTGGAAATGCTTTTAGAATGTCACAATGGCTAGGAAGTAGGAGAAAAAACAGAAAAGCAGTAAACATAAATAATTTTGTATTTTTCTTCTAACAAAGGAACTTTATTCAATCATACTCATTCATTCAATAAATATATACTGAATTCTGCATGCTAAACACTGTGCAGCAATTTGACTTTGTACATCGTTATACTTAGTTTTAAAGGAATACTGTGTCTCTATAATCATGTAGCTAGGCAGATCAAGAGGTATTAATTTCAAGCTTGTGGTTATTATATGAGATAAAGTTCCTCAAGTTACTCAAAATCAAGAACAGAGTTCAAACATGAGACTCCATTAAAACAGATTTTCCAAAGGGTGTGTTTGAATTCCTTTTTCCCTCTGTCACAGCCCACCTGTGAACCCACTGTGATCCCACAGCAGGAAGCGGAGGAGAAACAGGAGGCCTCTGACTTCCACAGGATCCCAGACTTAAATATATTCTTTTCATAGTATGCAGAAAAAAACCTTGCTTTCTGCATATTGAATAGGAGTGAAAGATTAAAATGAATATTCACTCATCTGAAAACAAACTGATACTCTATAAGCTTTTATGCTTTGCGGCCCATAAAAACTAAATGCTTTGCTTCAGCTTAGGCTGTTGCACATTTAGATAAATCATTGTTCAACAGCGGCCTGTTCCTCCCAGGCAGATTCTAAAACCTTAGCAGTTGTGACAAGTCTGAGCCCTCCACTCTCTTCAATTGCTCCTATGTGTCCTAGATCATCAGGCTTTCAGCCTGTGAGTCCATTTCCCTCCTCAGAGCCCCCATTCTGCTAAACCACAGCCTGCTTCCATGAGGTTCTCCACCTCACCTCACTAAAGAGCCAGGACCCAACATCTGTGCTCCATATAGAAGAGTTTAATGCCTCATTAGTCTTCTGAGTTCTAAACAGGAAAAAAAGTGACTGAATCAGATTTCCATGCAAATTCTAATAATTTCTTGAATTATATAGTGGAATCCTCAGTACCCAGAAGTAATCTTCTACAAATGTAAGCACAGTATACCAAGTCACTTCCTAAAGATGTTCCGCACCTACACAGAGCCATTCACTCCACTGCTTTGGCAGGTCTACTACAAGAAGAATCCAGAGGGGAACATGAATTCTTACTTGGTCGGCAAATAAATACTACCTATTCCAGTTCTACCTCTCTCTTATAGACTAGCAGCAACATATCATGCAGCCAAAAAAGAAAAGAAAAAATGAGCAAGATGATTGCAGACAAGTCTAAAGTTGTATTTGGGTCAGTGCTGAATTACAGCAAACTATACATTGGTTTATCCCACGCCAGAACTACAGCTTTCACTAAAAAGTTTATTTGTACAGTAAGGCATTAGCGATACATACACAAACAGCTGAAGGTCCACTGGCATCCCCTTCTTTAGCTATAAATGAATTGAGTTCAGGGTACCTTCCATAGAAAAGGCCAGGCCTTTCCTGGCTCAGGCAGGTGGGTTTAGGGATGCAGCTACACCTAGTGATCAGCTTTGGATGGCAGCAGAAGGCACAGGCAGCAGGAAGCTAGCAGGACTGTGATAAGCACTCTTAAACTTTTTCTCAGAAAGGCTCACTGAATGCATTCCAGGTAAATCTGTTAAACAAACAACACAATCACTTTTATTTCCCCAGAGTGTTTAGTGACAAAGACACAGTGACTGTCTTTTTGTGGCTAACCGAATAACCAGGCTGTGATTTAAAATACACATTGTTAGTACTTTAGACATAATATGAAAACTCTTTTATCTGGAAGTAGAGTGTATTTCCAAAGACAAAGCTTCAAATTTTTACATTAAAACTCCCACTGTTACATGAATTAATTTATGTTCTTTCCTAAGTTCTGTTTCCTTACATCTTAATAGATCTTGAAATTCTTTTTTTTTTTAAGAGAGAATCAACTTTATTTAGTTTTTCATGTGGTTTTCATTGCTCTAACACTTTGTTGTGTACATAGTGCTGTGGTTCGAACCCATGTCCTCCTGCATGCCAGACAAATGTACAAGTGCTCTGCCACTGCTCCAGCCCTGATGTAGAAATTCTTACTACATGAACATTTCAAAGTGTGTTAACTACAGCTTTCTTACCTTTGCCCATTTCCACACCATTGTAGGGCCTTATAAACACTAAGTAAGCAACATATATTTACTTGAACTAAAAGCGTTTTTTAAATAAGTACCTTGGGTTACATCCTTATTACAAGAAGCCAAAAAAATCTTCTACACCAAATATTAATATCAACCTAGAGAAATTTCCAGTGGTTAAACATCACACATTATTTAATTAGAATTTTACACGAAGTAGAATGATAGGAATCTTGTTGTATTATAGTTTTACAACTAGCTGGATCAATATCTTTCCAGAGGAAGACTACCATTGATCACCACAGTAGTGGTTTCAGCTAGCAGAATCACAATACAGGCACATCAACATGTCCAGAACTTGGGCAGTGCTCATCAAGAGGGCAGTAAGTGAATGAATGCACACTCTGTTTTACCCTAGGTCTTGTGGAGGAGTCTGATAAGCAAGAGGTTCCTTTACAACTGTGCTTCTCAAATGTCCAGGCTCATCAGAATCCCCTCAAGGGCTTATTTTTAACAGATTATTGAGTTAAACCTACAGTTTCTGACTCAAGACCTCAGAGTCTGAGGTTTCACAGCCTCCTGAGTGATACTGCTCCTGCTGCTGGCCTAAGCACCACACTTTAGGAAATTCACTTTGAGTACAGCAACTCTTCAAACCATAGCCACAAAGCAAGGGGATTCTATGGGATCCTACTCTAAGGTGAACAGACATCAGAACCACACACCTGGCCCTGGACAGCAACATTTGGAAGACTCCAGGTGATCCTTGTGCACACTGTTTTGATATGCACAGGTGCAAACCTAGTTCCTCATCCAATGAGCCTTCCTCAGAGCCACTGTAAACTGCTAAGGTGCAGGATCAAAATTCTCACCAAATAGGGCTTAAGAGCAGACACCCTTGTCTGCTAGTATCTCCAAAGTTTGTCCAGCCTAGTATACAGTCTTTTTCTACTCATCCTATTTTCTTCTTCCTTTTTCTCTCACACACACCCATCCCCCTTAATTAAGCCCTGGCCTTGGCAGCTACCCGCTTTGGCCCCTGTCATGAGGGGATGGATTATGGACTAGGAAGCTGGGTGACTAAATCTTTCCTCCTCCCCACCCAACACAGCCCAATTTATTTTTCTCTGCTGGGTTTTTCAGAGCTACAGCGTAAACTAAGGCTTCCTGATGACTAAACTGCAAACCACAGCAGTATTTTAGGAACCTGAGTAGCTGCATCCTCTTCCAAAGGAAGGTTTATAGTATTTTGTATCTTTAAAAAATGTTTTATTCGTGAGTTAGACATTCATAATGAAATCATCCCTGAGATAGATAATAAGCCTATAAACATGTTCTATGTTATAGTCACTGAGGTATAAGCACACTAAGATGTGAAACTGTAGAAAAGTTTGTGGGAAAATTGGCTTTCAAAGAGAGGATTCTTAGAATTAAAGTAAAATGCATGGTAGACACCACCCTTAAGGAGAAAAAAAAAACTCTACATTTAGAAACATGTTGGAAACATAAAAATGCCATTAAAATGTATGACTCCGTAACTGGAAACTGTGTTCTAGGATATTTAGATTATCCATGTTCATTCTAGGAAACTTAATGAAATCTCAAATGAAAACTGAAAGGAAACCATACTTACTCCAAAATATAGTTCCTCCACCAAAATAGATACTAACAGCCTAACAATTCTGAGAATGCATTAAGCTCTATGAAAATTTTAAATAAAGCCACTGACTTTTATAGAACTGTCCCAGATATGCTTAAATTCTAAAACCAACTTTTCCCAACGATATGCTTCATTTGTATAGGGTTTAAATAATCTGAGGACATGATCCAAAGTTTGTTGAAGAAAGTTCATTTAGAATTACTCAAGTTATATACACACTTATCTATGTATAACTATATGCTGGGACTTCCTGTGTGAAAACCTGTAAAATAACCCTGTACTAAAACCTACAATTTTCTAGATCAGATCAATTTATTATGCTCAAACAATTCTTCTTTACAGATACAACACTAAGCAGGCCATAGAGATTTCCTGGCAGATTTCTTTCAGGCTCACTGATTTAAACCTGAAGTATTTTCTTCCTATCAATTATCTAGGGAACGCACCACAAAAATGTAAAGTGTCATGACTGTACTTCTTTGAATGAAAAATTAAATCAGAATGTTAAACAAATCTCTCTCTCCTCTTTTAAAAGACTACACAAAGTTTGTGTTTTGAAATAATTTTAGGCTTATGGAAGAGTTGCAAAAGCAGTGCAAAGATTCACATCCACCCTTTGCACAGCTTCCCCAGCTTTAAGAACTTACATAATAAGCACAGCAGAGTTACCAGCACTAAGATATCAACGCTGCTACAAAGCTATTAACTGAGCTCCATGGGATGTTGCTCAATGGCAGAGCACTTGCCTAGCATGTAAGAGGCCCTGGGTTCAGCTCCAGAACTATAAAAATTTAAAAAGTTATTCAGACTTCATTCCTATTTCAGCAGTTTTCCCACAAACATCCTTGAAAGATTATTTTCAAAACTAAGTTTATTCAGAAGAATGGCAAATTCACAAGGTTATGCTAAGGTTTAATCTATTCCAAAAATGGTAATTAAAACAAAGGGCCAAGTCTTTATTTCCATTTTGGTAAACTTAATAGAACTTAACACATCAGTGACATCACAAGGTAGAAAGCTAAACACCTCACTGTATACCATAAATTACAAGTTGACTTTTAAGAAATGGAGTCAAAATGGAATAAATTTGCCAACCTTCTGGCTTCTTACTACTGAAGAGATAATTTTATAAACAAAATTAAAATAACTTTAACTTTCTTCCTCATGTCTTATGTGCTTTGTACAAAAGCTTTTTAAATTAATATTCAAAGCCTTGGAAACAAAGTGAACTTCTGGTATTCTGCCTAACAAGTTAAATATCATAAAGATGGAATATGTTTTTTTTAAGAGAAATATTTATAAATAATATTTTAGTATTTATAATAAAGTCTTTCTGGGTCAAAATCTTAATTCTTTTCTCTTTCACTGAGTTTAGCACTCTGTTTCTGATGTCTGGTATCCAAAAGATATCTATTCCACCTCTAGAAATGATTAACTGATAATCTTAATTTCGAACCCATTCCAAAGGAGGCCAGGACAGCACTGCTGAAGGGGCACAGCAAAGTGTCTTTTGCATAAATCTTAGTTACACAAAAAACTCCCCTGAGTACATAAATTTCATGGTTTAGTCTCTTAGGTGATCTAAAGAGAAGCCACATGGAAAATGGAAGCCAAGTCTAACTTATAACAATCACTCCTCTCCCTCCCTTTTATGCCAGTCAATTCACACACATTCTGAAAGTTTGCAAATGATCCTAATTTACACTAGTGATGTGTTAAATAGCAAGTGCCCATGGCAGTGAAGGCCCTACATTAAATGTTGTATAGGGAACCCAGAAAAAATAAATTTTGACACTGCCCTTAAGAAGCTTACAATTGGGGCTGGAGCAGTGGCGCGGCAGTTATGGCACTTGCCCAGCACACCTCAGTACTAGGGTTCAAACCCCAGCACCCATGTATACAACTAAGTGTCAGAACCATGAGAAAAACCTAATAAAAATTTGATTCTGTCTCTCTCACTGTCCTTCTCCCTTTTTTAAAAAAAGCAGCTTACAATCTAGCTCCTCTGTCCCTAAATTAGTCTTACACCAGATGAAAAGCAGCCAATTATTGCACTTTCCAGAAGAATTCTAAAAAGAAATATGTCAGTGTCACTCACAGCATCAAAATTAACTGTCCAAAACTTACAAAATAATAAAACCTGACTTTTGCAAGGTATGATGTGCCCTGAATTTGTACTACCTAAATGCAAAATGAAGGGGAAAAAGTGTAATAAACTGCAACACCTCTGATTCTTGCATACACGAAAGCGGCCAGGTTCAAATTTTTTAAATCTCAACATTTCAAAGCAATTACTTGGATTTGTTTCCCTTTCATACACTTAATATAGCAGGACAACTCTGGCTTTCCAAATTTTTTTTTAAATGCTTCAGTTAATATTATAACTCAAACAAGTAAAAAGATACACTTCCTCCAAAAGAAAAAGTAGGCTAAATTTTAGTAAATGCCTATTTGTATTTCACTGATCATTTAAATTAGCCTTAACTAGGACACAGGTCAGTACCAGGAAGTCTGAAATCCTTTATTGTGATAAGGAAACCTTGGTTTAAATGAGCTTTATAAATATTTGTTTCCACCTCCTTGTATACAATATAAAAATTCCTCCCAATGATATCTGACACAGCTCAAGCTTAAACAAATTCAGGCAGGAGTAACAGATCTTAATAAAAAGAAAACATCACTAAGACCCTGAAACTTGGCTTCTAATACTAGGCTCCCAAACTGGCAAGTGCTATCTACTTTTCACTAGAATAAATGCAGGCCAAAATGAGCATCCAATCAGACAGCCATGCATCATTACACTACAATCTCTGCAACACGTGCAATTATCAGTTAGGAAAAATTAAACTTAGGGAAAGGGTATTTCTCTTGAAGTCAATGGCTTGGTTTTTTTTTTCTCCAAAGCTCAGGACAATCATCTATCTATAAGTTCCTCTGCCGCCTAGTCAAGGGTCCTGAAGCTCAGCAACATGCAAGACACAATCTTTGTGCCTATGTATTCAGAGGAACAATAGCCATTTGTCTTGAACTCCAAGAAAGTAAATACTGATGTTTCCACACGGCCAGAGTGCCAAAAGTCTTTAATGTTTAAAATGTGCCTTTGGATTTTAATTAAAGTCACCATCAAAAAAAAAAAGGTCTAACTTACTCATTCCTCCAGTATAAATACAGAAACCTATTCTGCAACCCAAGTGTAAGACAAAATAGCGGTTTTTAAATTATTATTAAAAGAAAAAGATGAAAGTCCATTCCCACTACTGTGCATGGACTTTAATGAAGCTCATCCATAAACAGGGGAAACTGTAAAGATGTAGCCAGCGTCTGCCCATTCACTTGTGTCCTCCAGATCCAAAGGGTATCCTGGAGGTGACCCTCGGACCTCCTGCTAGATTTGGTCTCGCCCCTGACCCCGACTAAGGTGAAAGGATCCTCTCTCCACTAGGTGCTACTCTGGGCTGAGAACGCCCAGCACTCCCGCAGATACAAGCTTGCTCGGGTGCACACTTCCAGTCCACTCCTGCCACCAGGAAACCCAACGCAGCCGGACTGGGTTAACAAGTTGTCACTAGAGGCTGTGCTCCGCTAGGGGGCCGAGGATGAGGAGGGGGCGTCCAGTGGGTCGCAGGCACCAGCGTCCCGGCCCTGGGGCTTTCGTTCCCTCTAGGAGACCTCTCTGGAACCAACGAGAAAAGCTTGCCTGGCTCTCTCCAGGCGCCGCCGACCGCGGGGATCTGCTGAGGTCGCCAGAAGCGGGGACAGGGGTCGGGACGGCGGGCAGGGATCCGGAAAATCGCCAGGAGAGCTACGGCCAGGTCCAGGCGATGGAAGTGGACGCAGCTAGGCATAGGTGGCCCTTGCTCGGCCGCTGCTCCTGGTCAGAGGGGACGGCGCAGCGCCTATGCTCGGTGGCTGCTGCTGAGAACTTCAAGCAAAGTTTTCTGCCGTTCCTTTAGGAGCTGGCCAGGGACTGGCAGTGGCGGGCGCCCAAACGGAAGCACTAGCCCAAGCCGCGAAGGGAGAGGGGCCGAACTGGGGGTCAAAGGTCCAGCACTCATCACTGAGGGGGGCCGCTCCACTGGCCGGGATGCTCGGCCCCAGCCCTCCCCTCAGGCCCTCGCCCTGCGACCGGCTGACCCGCAAACGGGTGTCCAGCCCCTCGCTCCCCCTGGGCGGCTCCGACGCCCTCCAGGAACTCTCCTATCCCGGAGGTGCCTGCCTTCGGGACACCCCGCTCGGGCCCGTCCGCAGCTGGGGCGGCTGCGCTTACCTGAAAACGTGTCCCCTGCAGCAGTTAGCAAAAGTCCGGCCAAAGTCACCACGCAAGTCCCAAGTCTCCTCATGGTGCTGAGTGCACGCCGGCTGCTCCCCCGCGGCTCCGGCGGGTGGGAGCGCGAGGGCGGGGGGAGACGGGAGCTGGGGCGTCCACGCAGGAAGAAACGCGTAAACAGCAAAGCCTTGAACCAAACCCCCAAAGTGCCAATAGTTGCAGAAGTCCGAACTCCGGCGGCTCCCGGAGCGCGGGGACGGTGTCCTGGATCCTCTTACCCTGCCCCTGGCCCCACTCGGCGTCTGGCACAGCCGCGAAAGAGAGCGGAGGGCGCGCCCGCGGAGCCAAAATCCTCCCTGGGTTCTGGCAGCTGCGCCCGCCGCCGCTTGCCGCCGCCGCTCGCTTTCCGCTGCTCCGGACCGAGCCTCCCGCATCCGCTCAGGCCGTGGCCGTGGCAGCGCGCGCCCTGCCCGCCGCCTCTCTGCTGGCAAACCCCGAGCCAGCCCCGGACGGCGGCGCGCCAATGGCCGAGCCCGCGCCGGCTGCGCGCGGGGCTCTTGCTCCCCTACTGACTGGCGGTGCCCCGCAGGCCAGCTAAAGGGAGAGCCCACGTCACGGCAGCCCGGCGCCGCCGCGGCCCACTAGAGGGCGTGAGCGTCCGCGCCCCGCCGGCCGGTACCCAGGCGCTCCGCGGCCGCGGCGCCTCCGGGAGCTTAGCAGGGGGTGGCCTCGCGGCCACCGGCGAGGGTGCTGGGCGTCACTTGCGCGGGGAGGAGCGGTCTCAGGGTTGCCACCCTCTGCCCCTCCTCGCCCGGGTCGCGTCTTCTATTTCGGCGTCTGACTTCGGGGAGGGCGGCTGTGGAAGGGCTGCGCCTCGCCAGAAGTTTGTCCCGGGTCACGAGCAGCGAGTAGTTTGAGAGCGGCGGGGCGGGACCAGCGGCCTGCAGCTCCGCGGGTGGGGCCAGGCAGCTCTGTTCCGGACGCCGGACTGTAGTGTCACCGAGCAGAGGCGGCTGCACACGGAGTGGCAGGGCCAGCATTCCCCGCTGGCTGCGGGAAAGGCGAGCGAGATGGTCGCAGAGGTTTCGGAGGGCTGCTGGCTTCTCCGCGCCTTCGGCGGAGAGAAGTTGGCGGAAGCCAAGGGAAGGAGCGCCAGCCGGCTGCGCCGCGAGCGTCCCCGCTCCAGCCTGCGCCAGTGCCGCACCGCGGGCCCCAAGCGTGGCAGTCCCCGAGACCCCGCACCGTAGAAACGGTGCGCGCTTACTCGTTGCATGGTGCCTCGGCGGCCCTTGTGCGAGCCACAGGCAGTCATGGAAGTCGGCGGTCGCGCCGAAACCAGCGTTTGAACATAACCCGTGATTTCTGTATCTGTTGCAAAGTGCTGAGCAACGGGGGAGGAAGAAAGATGGGGAGTGAATCAAGAAATGTCTTTAAATATTTTCATTTGCCATTTTGAGTCTGAGATGACTGTTTTATTGTACATTTTAAAAGCTTCCAGTGACTCAGTAAAGAGTAAATTTTACACATGTTAATGTATTTATTTACTTATTTTTAATGATTTATCTCCCTTGGAATAAGCACATTGAGCCAGCTCCAGATAGCTGTAGGCCTACCCAGTGCAAGCCAGAGGGCAAGAAGTCAATTCCTCCTGGTCTCCAGGGTGCCAAGAGCTCTCTAGGACTGTTTCCTCTAGAAGTATCCTTTACTCAGTCCTCCTCTGCTTTTTGGTACTTTGAAGACCTAAGCAAAGTATTGACCAAGTTTCCAGTGGGCTCCAGAAACTAACAAACAAGGATACCTTAAAGATGTCATCCTCCCAAGGTAAATTTAGAGATCCCAGGACTTTTGCCTTTGGTATGGCAACCAGCACTCTTTCTGAATTCCACTTACTAGGTCTTTATCAGACCTACTGTTTAAAAGAAATCTCCATACTAATAATTTATGTCTTGATATGACCTTACATCACCATGCCATGTTATTCAGATATGTACCTAGTGACCAACCGTTTAATTGCAAAATGAATTTTTTGAGTCTAACAAGAAGAGCCATCTCATATTTCAAAAAAGGATCAACAAATGAGAATGGTTCAGTCTGCAACCTGGCTTTCCATTTTGATGAAATTGTGCCCTATATCAGAACTCAAATTTGCTTTTTTAAAGTGGTAGTGGATTTTCCAATAGAGTGTTAATGCTAGTGATACCCCAGATAAAAGTCAGTCCAATCACGTAGCTTCTGAGTAATTTCTTTAAGCTGGGTGAAGAGGTTACTGTTAGGATTTCATTCTCAAAGTATGTTACTTCTTTGAGTAAATATATATTAAGGTAATATTGTTTGCCAGGTATTGTGCTAAGTGCCAGAGGTTGTCTTAGCCTGGCCTCCCTCAGAAACCAACCTTGAGGCTAAAATTTAAGTACAAGTGGTTTTTGGGGGTTTTTTTTATTATTTTTTTTAACCAGGGCAAGGATTTCTTTAATCTGGGAAATAAATCGATATAGGGTATGCTAATGAATGTAGATTCCTGCCAAGGGCCACTGGACTTGATCCCCTGGGGTTTGGGAATTCTGTTGCAGCCACCACAGGACTCCTAGTAACCCCTAGAACACAAGTCAGTCCTTTCACACTGCTTCTTAAAGCTCAGGGAGGGGCAGAATGCTAATTGTCCTTGTATTGTTTTCTGCTCTTAAGGACAATGCTAGGCTCTTAAGGGCCTGCCATCCACTTTTCAAAGGGTTGAGGGGGTTTTACACAGCAGCAACTTCTCTTACAATTCTTGACTAATATTATTTATTTATGCCCTTGTACAGGTAAGTGGTCTAAGCAATCTTTGAACCCAAAGGCTAGGCCTCTATTGAAAATGAATGGATCCCACTTCTCTAAGGAAGGGCCACTGTAAGATGTCCCAGTGGGACATATGCTTTGACTTGATTTTCAGCAGTGGAGGTTTCTCATTTCAGTCTAACTACCTGTCATTCCAGGGTCTCTGGGGACAATAGTGACAGTTACTATGTGGTTGGTCAGAGTTAGGGGTGCTGTCAAGCAAGTCCCTAATATTGGGAAGCTTGGGGAAGAGTTCAAAGGAAGACCTAATTACCATATGTCTGAAGTTTACCAAATTATTAATCAAGCTAGCAAACTACTGTATGTCTTCTTTTTAATATCTTGATAAGAATCACATTGAAAGATAAGAAAACCTATAGTTTTTTGTTTGTTTTGTTTTGTTTGTTAGGGGGAGAGGGAGGATTGCTAAGAATTAAACCCAGTACTGGCCTAGCATGAAGCTGTACCCCCAGCCCTTACTATAGTTTTTATGTATCAAAATGTCAACAAAAGGGGCTGGAGCGGTGGCTCAGCGGTTTCGGTGCTTGCCTGGCAAGCACAAGGACCTGGGTTTAAATCCCAGCACCACATACACAACTAAGTGTTGAAGCAACTAAGGCCATGTGAAAAGCTGAATAAAGTTGTTTCTCTCTGTCTCTCTCTCTCTATCCCTCTTAAAAAAAAAAAAAGTCAACAACACATCAAAGACAATGAATATATTATTATGCATATTTACATTTTCTGTTGAGAAACAGTCTAGCTATAGTATATGGATAATTTATCTGTTATGGTATACATATTCTGGAAAATTGGTGCATTCTTTTATTTTAGTAAATGTACTAATTCAGTTTGTATAATCAGGATTTTCACATAATTTGTGTTCTACTGACAGCAAGGATCTAAAGCTATGCTGGTCTACATGGTAGCACCTGGACACTTTAGTTCAATCTTGGCATTTAGTGGCTCTAGCTACAGTTCAAGTGCTCAGGAAGAACATATGGCTAGTGGCTATGGTACTGTACAACACAGGTATAGAACATTTTCGTCATCACAGTAATCGAAAAGATTATTGTATTCATAATTTGAGCACATATTTTCATCAGAAATGTAAATTTTTTATGCAGAAAATTAAAATTACTTTCCTATAGTTGAAATTTATTTTCTTTCAAATTATTCAAAGTAATCTATGAGAAATCAAATGCAAAATGGAACTCACCACTGATTTTTTTTTTTTTATACCAGGGATTGAATCCAGGGGCACTTAACCACTGCGTCATATCCCCAGCCCTTTTTTTATTTGTATTTTTTTATTTTGAGACAGAGTTTCACTAAGTTGCTTAGGGCCTTGCTGAGATGCTGAGGCTGGCTTTGAACTTGTGATCCTCCTGCCTCAACCTCCTGAGTTGCTAGGATTACATCATGCACCACCAGGCCTGGCTTAAATTTAAAAAATTTAAACCTTGGGGCTAGAGCAGTGGTTCAGCAGTTAAAGTGCTTGCCTGGTATGTGCAGGTATGCGGGTTCGAACCCCAGCACCATGTACATCACGTACACAACAAAGTCTCAAAGCAATGAGGCACATGTAAAAATAAAATTGATTCTGTATTTTTCTTCCCCCATCCATCTCTCTCTAAAATAAAAATTAAACCTTAATATATTTTATATTTGAAATTTTAATCATACCTTATTAATGTTTAAATAAAATGGAAATCTATTAGCAATTCTAGCATTGAGTCCACCTAGCCACCAATATAAAGAATTAGCATTGTGTTTCCTATATAATTACTAGTTATTTTAACAGTAATATTCCTTATTTTACATTGTAAAATACTTCTCCATTATCACATTCAGCTACAAACAAATATACACTAATGTATGATTTCCTCCAGAACCATGGGTTGGGACATAAAAAGAAACAGAAAGGGGCTGGAGTGGTGGCTCGGTGGTTATGGTGCTTGCCCTGCATGCACAAGTACACAGGTTCAAACCCCAGCAACCCACGTACGCAACTAAGTGTCAAAGCAACTTAAGCCATGTGAAAAACTCAATAATAATTGATTCTCTCTGTCTCTCACTGTCCTTCTCTCTTAAAAAAAAAGAAAAGAAAGAAAGAAACAGGAAATGGGTGTTTGCCATTACTGGTAAACTACAGTATCCATTACTTAGGATATGCTTGGTATCCAAAAGGAAGGATTTGATAGTTTAATGCATCTGACTTCTAATCAGTCTCTTCCACTACTACTCATCCATGCATCTAGGAGTGGCTATCTTCCCTGCCAGCAGCATGTAGGACATGTAGACTTCCAGGTGCTGGGTACAGCCACCTTTCCTTTCAAGGACATGGGGCAAAATTGGGTGAAGTGTTTTCTGGGGCCTGAGCAGAGCCAATATTTTGAGTTATGTTTTATGCTCTCTCAGCACGAAGCAGCAGACCCTTAGTGCCTGAGGTGATCATGGTTTCCTTAATTAACATACCTTTAGGGGCTGGAGAGGTAGCTCAGGGGTAGAGTGCTTGGGAGAACCCTAGTTTGATCCTCAGCACCACATACTCAACTAAGTGTTGGAAAAACAAAAACAGATGAAACAATAAAGTTGACTCAAAATAAAAAAATAGTATCGTGGAGCAGTGGTGGCTCAGCAGTTATGGCACTTGCCTGGCATGTGCGAGTACGCAGGATCAAACCCCAGCACCACGTACACAAGGAAGTGTTTGAGCAATGAAGACCACATGAAAACTAAAAATAAAATTGATTCTGTCTCTCTGTCTCTCTCTCTGTCTCTCTCTCACACTGTTCCTCTCTCTAAAAAAAAAAATAAAAAATAAACATATTTTTACAGATTTGTGGTATTTCGGTTCTCCAAGGCCTAGGTCATGGCAAGAGTCCCTTCCCCTCCCTGTGTCCCTTCCCATCTGTAGGCAGACCTGCTGGCTGAACCTATGTAGTGATAATGCCTTTAGCAGCAGTAAAACTGTTTCTTATTTTGGTCCCAAATGCATTAAAATAAAAATGTAATCTGACCCTAACCCGTCCCTACTTATCCTAAATGTTGTTTTGAATTTGGGGGTTAACCACATGCAGAAAGTACCGTAAGCCACAGAAAGTATCACCCCATCTGCCAGAAAGCATAGAGGGAAAGAATCACTTCAATACCTCCAAGGCCACTTAATAGGGCACTATGGTGATCCAGTGGAAAAGGAAAAGATTGTCATTATTTTCATTACTCATGTTTTCTTGTCTAGACCTTGCTGAAACGATTACTTCCCATTATTAGATGTGTGTTGGGATCATGAAAATGTATTTTGAGATAATAAATGGAAGTAAGCACCCCTGTCTAGGTTGCCACAATGAGACATTGTTTTCTATTGATCAAGAAATGCATGTTTGAGATGAGGGGAAAGGAGGAAGGATGGACTTGAATTTGAAGTCCAACTTGATATGAATCCCAACTAGGTAAATAAAATTAGTTCATTTTCACTTGCTGGCTTGTAGAAATGGTATTGTATATGAAAGGTCTGTGTAAACTCAGAGGCACCGAGTAAACATGATTATTTATTATGCTGATCTCTGATTAAGCAAAGCTTTAAGTAAGCAGTGCCCCTCACTCCCACCCATCCTGCTTCCTTTTTTCTTTAATTTAGAAACCTGTGTAAGCCGCAGAGTAGCAGAGGGATACTTGGCTAGGTGACAGGCAGATCCCTAGACTCACACACATCTTACTCATTTGAGGGTATTTATTTTTGTGGTTCGGGTGAACCCATGGTCTCATGCACTCTCAGCTTTACTACTGAGCTATACCCTCTGCCCCCCTAATTTCAAATATAAGAGGAGCAAACAGAACTTTTTGTCCCGAAATTACTTCAACTCCCAGCTTCACTTTTTCGGACATTGTCTTGGTCCACTTTCAGGCACCACAATACCACAGACTGATTAAGTTGAAAAGACATTTGTTGGGGCTGGAGCGGTGGCTCAGCGGTTTCAGTGCTTGCCTGGCAAGCTCAAGGACCCAGGTTCAAACCCCAGCACCACGTACACAACTGAGTGTTGGAGCAACTAAGGCCATGTGAAAAACTAAATAAAGTTGTTTCTCTCTTTCTCTGTCTCTCTCACTGTCCCTCTCTCTTTAGAAAAAAAATTAAAAAAAAGAAAAGACTTATTTTGGCTCATGCTTCTGAAATGTAAAGTCAAGGGGCTGCATCTGATGGCCTTCTTGCTGGCAGAGTCCTAGGGTGGCACAGGGCATCATGTGGTAGGAGACAGAAAGTGTATGTGTATGTATGTGTCTCCTTTGGCCACCCCCTTGTAAACTACCACCTCAATGACCTTATCCAAACCTAATCCCTTTTCAAAGGCCCCACTGTAAACATCATAGATTAAGTTTCTCCCCTCTTAATATCTCACAGTGAGGATTAAACTTGAATGTGTGCTATGGTTTTGCTATGAGGTGTGCCCCAAAATCTCATGTGTGAGAAAATACAGGAATGTTTAGAGGTAAAATGATTGGGTTAGGAGTTTAACCTAATCAGTATACTAATCTCCTAAAGTGATTAACCGGGTGGTAATCGTAGGCAGGTAGGTTGTGGCTAGAGCAGATAGGTCATACCTTTGGGATATATGTTTTGTTCTTGGTGAACGGAGCTCTCTTTCCTTCCTGGTGCCAAGTCCCCAGCTCCTTTCCTCTACCACACATTTCAGCCATGATGTTCCGCCTCACCCCAGGCCCTGAGGAAAGGAGTCCACCATCTGTGGACTCCAAATAAACTTTTCCTCCTCTAAAATTGTTCTTGTCTGATCTTTTGGCCACAGCAGAAAAGGGAAAAAAAGCAGACTAAAGGATCATTCTAAGTGTAAGAGGGGACAAACAGTATTCAAACCATAGATAGTGTGTGTGTGTGTGTGTGTGTGTGTGTGTGTACACATGGTGCTAGGGAGAGCAAGACCAAGATGAAAAACACATGACTGGTTTTTCATAGGGGCAAGAATAAAGCAAGTCATCTCAACTTTCACCAGCGGAGCCCTGCTTTTACCTGAACAGAAAAGAGAATGGGGGCAGGTGCTATTTTTTTGTGACTGTTCATATCCTGCCTAAGGTCAGAACCTGTCACTGACAAAAGGCAAAGCTCATCCAAGCACAGTTCAAAGCCACGCTTGCATAAAGGCTTAAATCACTAGGTTGAATTTTTAGATGTGCCAGGAATTCCTTCTCATGACCTGGTTAACAGGGGAGAGTCGATAGATTTTAGTTAGTTTTCGGCTTTGCTCACATTACCATCAGAATATAAATTAATCTCCTACAAAACTGGTCCTAGGGTAATGCATGTGTAGTACTTTTAGCAATAGTGGGGATTGAACTCAGGACTTTATGCACAAGCTCTACCATTTAGCTACATCCCCATTCCTATTTTTATTTTTATTTTGACACAGGATCCTGCCCAGACTGACCTCCAACTTATGATGCTCCTGTCTATCCTTTCAAAAAATATTTACCCTCACATTGTTAGACTGTGTGATCCTGAGCAATTCACTTAAACTTTCTGTACTTCTTTTTCCTTATCTGTCAAATGAAGACAATAATTGTACCCATTTCACAATGTCATGAAGATTAAATGAGACAATAATGTAAAGTGCTTAGAAAAGTTCCTGGCACTTCATTACTGATACATATATTATTGATCATAGAGCATGCTAGAACAGAATTTATGATGTTGTTTAGCTATGATTTGGTATATGTGCTGAAAGCCTTATTCCCACTATAATGGTATGGAAAGAGGAGGGACCTAGTGAGTGTACTTGGATCATATCTACCCACATAAAGGCACTCATGTGGATCTCACAGGTGTGAATTAGTTCTTGCCAAACGGAAACTGGCCCTCCCCAGTCTCTTACTTCCTTCGTTACCCATGACCTCTCACTTGCTCACACCCTTTCTATGTGGTATTATCTGCCATAATGCCCTCACCAGAAGCCCAATCCAGTGCCATGCTCTTGGTCTTCTGAAGCTGTGAGCTAAATGAACTTTTTTTTTTTTTGGTACTAGATAGAGATTGAACCCAGGGGCACTTAATCCCTGAGCCACATTCCCAGATCTTTTCATTTTTTTAAAATTTGAGACAGGGTCTCACTAAGTTGCTTAGGGCTTGCTTAGTTGCTGAAGCTGGCCTCAAACTTGTGATCCTCTTGTCTGAGCCTCCCACGCCCCTGGGATTAAAGGTATGCACCACCATGCCTGGAGTATCTGGTCTCAGGTATTTTGTTGTAACCCAGAACACACTCAGCAAGATCTTCTATTTAATTTTGCCAGATGATACTGGAAATTCACAATTTGCAAATGGGTCTTATTTTAATAAAAATCTTTTTTTTTGTAATTGGAACTATTTATAATTTTAGGTATAATCTTTGGGTAGGTTGATATTCACAAAAAATTCCCTACATCATCATGGAGTCAGTAGCTTGAGGATCCTACAGGGCAGTCTCCATATGACAGAAAGTGTGATTATTACAGCTCTGTCCAAACCTGTGTTCCTAGGAACAGGACATTACAGAAGTGACCTGCTGGAGAGTCTCTGGCCTCATCCGGCTCTGTCGGAGGACTGTTTTGTATGCACTTGAGAGAACAACTTGGGTCTCCCAGTGACTTCTGCTCCAAGTGCAGGCAAAACCTTAGGCTGCCCTTATGCCCAGGGTCCTCTGTCAAAACAGGTCACACTGTACCCTTTCCTTCCTTTCAGTCCTGCATCCTGGACCAGAGGAAGCAACTGCCTGCACAAGAGCACTCTTCTGACCAGAATAGCCTATCTGCCCTGTCCCCAGGGAGCAGGAGAAGCCAGGCTGTTTCCTGTCCAGGAGAGGTCCCCATCTCTATGACCCACCAGCAGCAGCAGCAGCTGCGGCATGAATACTGCAGCCACCTGCCCACAGTCACATGGACTAGTTTTCCGGCTAGTTAATAATATATGGAAAAAGAAAACAAAAAATCTGGTTTATGAAGATTTGATCAGAGCCCTCAGGCAATTGCTGTACAGTCACCCCACTTCTTTTGTTTGAATCACCAAGCAATCCTAGAAGAAAGTGATTTCTGCAAACTTATTGGAGCTGGGAAGTTTTTGGAGATCTGTTGGTGCACTCCAAGAGTGAGAAATGACATTTTGCTCTTTGACTCACAGGCGGTTCAAAGCCACAGGCACCAGCTCACCACGTAGCAGCCACTTTCCACGTGGGGGTTCATTAAAGGAGAGAGTGTCTGTCTTTGTGTCCCTCATTTTCCCAGAGGCTTTGAACTAACGTTTTTTCTTAGTTCTTGTGCTTTTTGCATGAGACAACTGTTTTTCTCAGAACACTGTTTGGAAGTTAGTCAGATTTTCCAGAATTTGGGGTGGAAATTGTGGTTCTCCATCATGCTCCCGCAGATTCTTATTTCCTTTTTATTTCACTTTCTTTAAAACAAATCCTTTGAAGTTGATAGGTATGTTCCTTAAAGCTCAGCTTGACTAATACTATTAAGAAACGTTATGCTAACAATGTCATTCTTATTTCTGATTAAATTATTGCAACAATGTGTCCTAAGTCCTGTGATCTGTAACAAGGCTGGGTTTCCAGTAAAAATGAAAAAATAAAAAAGTTTCACTGCTCACATCAAAGCCAATATTATCTTCGTTTTCTCTTCATCTTTGATTTTTAAAGTTTCCCGATGCTGCAGTTTCAATCAACCATTTCTAGACAGGCTTATTGTCAAGATGACACAGGCGTAGAGGAAAACACTCAAGTTTACCCCAGTATGTTTTTAAAGCTATCATTTATTGGGTTCTTGCTATGCACGAAACAATTTGCTAGGACATTAAAACTCTGAAGGACATGTGTCCTATTATGCCTGTTTTAGAGATGAAGAAACTGAGGCTTAAAGCTAGGGTGACAGATAGTTTACAGATAATGTACTACAACTACACCACACTCACAAAGCTAGTAATAACTGGCAGAGCTGTGATGTGTAGGCAAATATTCCTTTCTCCTGAGTCCCCTTTCTTAAACACTTGGCTGTATTTTCCAACTTCACCTTGGTCTCTTGCTACCATAAATTATTTCTCAAATTGTTGCCCAAGTTGCCATCCTCTGGCCCCATTTGTGCACTGATCTTGTTTATGCAATGATCCCAAAGCTCCCGAATAAATTGTATCCACCCTTCAAAGATGTTTAAGGATCATGAGCATTGACAGTGTAATGGTTTAGATTACAGATATTCCCCAAAAGCTCATGTGTAAGACAATGTAAGAAAATTTAGAGGTGAAATGATTGGGTTATGAGAATCTTAATTTAATCAATGCATTGATCCACTTGAATGGATTAACTGGGTGGTAACTGTGGTCAAGTAAGGTGTGATTGGACGAGGTAGTTCCCTGGGGGTGTGCCTATGGGGCATATATTATGTCTCTGGTGAATAGAGTGCTCTCTCTCACACACACACTCTGTCCTTCCTGATGGCCTTCTTTCCTTCTCCACATATTTCCACCATGATGTTATGCCTCACTACAGGCCCAGAGCAGTAGAGTTGGCCACCTAGGAGTGAGACCTCTAAAATCATGTGTCCCAAATAAACTTTTCCTCCTCTAAAATTGTTCTTGTCAGGTCTTTTGATACACTCATAGAAAAATTGGCTAAAAACAGGCAGGTAACAGAAAAGCCAGCCAACATTGGCATGGAGAACCATGATTAAGGGTGTAGGATCTACTAGCATCTACCTGTGTCTAAAGCCCAGCTTTCCCACTTCCTAATGAGTGACTATTCAACCTTTTCATTTCTCAACTTCCTTTCAAACATTAGGATAATACTTGGACAATAATGTTATGCATTTGTTGGAGTTCTTATGTAGATTAACTATGGATTCATGTATACTGCTTATAAAGTATCTAAAATATTTGCTGTCATTATTTAAGTAAACAAATGGGTTTAGTTACTCGTTAAAAAAATGTGTGGGTGGCACAGCCATATCAGGATGCCAGTGAGGAACCACGCTCCTTCTGTCTTCTACTCTGCTATTTCCGGCATGTTGATTTCACTCTTAGGGCTTCAGAATGTGCCTCTCCTTCTGCATTCCAAACAAAAAGAGGAAGAGCAAGTGTTATAGTTTGGATCTGCAGCGTTCCCCTAAAGTTTTTTGTGTTAACAACTTGGTTGCCAGCTTGTGGCGCTATTAGGAAGTGGTGGAAACATCAGGATGTGGAGTCTAGTGGAAAAGTACATTACTGGAGATATGTGTTTGAAGGGGTTATTGGGACCCTTTCCCCCTTCACCCCTTCTCTGTCACTCTCCCCCCTTTTTCTGGCATCATGCGGTGAGCAGCTATCCTCCACAAAACATTTCCACCATGGTGCTCTACCTCACCACGGCCCTAACAGAAACCAGACCAAGTAACCATGGACAGATACCTCTGAAACTGAGCCAAAATAAATCTTTCCTTCTTAAAGGTTATTTATCTCAAGTATTTTGTCATAGCACCTGAAAGCTTACTAAACAGGAAGGCACAAGAGGACTTCTTCTTGAGGACTTTGGCTTTTATTTGGGAAGTGAAGTCTTTCCAAATGTTTTCTCCTACAATTCATTACCAAAATGAGGCCATTTGGCCAGACCTCACTTCAATGGAGAATGGAAATTTCATTTCTTCATTTTCCAGGCTCTTCAATGGAAGAAAGCAGGGAAGAATGAGGTTGTGACTGAGTGTTGAGTGACCTGACCTCTAGTGCTGCCTAATGGACTCAAATCCCACTTATGTGTTTTCCTCTAATGGACAACATCACCTATGCACACATATGTGGTTCTGTCTGCCTGGAAATAACATCCTTTTGCATGGCTGGTGTGTTAGCTTTATGTTGCTATGACCAAAATAGCCAACAAGAACCACTTATGGGAGGAAAAGTTTATTTGGGCTCTCAGTTTCAGACATTTAGTCCATGGTCAGCCAACTCCATTACTCTGGACCTGAGGTAAGACAATATCATGGCAGAAGAACATGGCAGAGGAAAGCTACTGAGCTCATTGCAGCTTGGAAGGAGTAGGGCAGAGGGAGAGAGAAGGGGAGAGTAAGGAGCCAGGGACAAGTTATAAACCCCAAGGGCATGCCCCACTGACCAGCAAATGCCTCCAAAAACACCTTACCTGCCTACAGTTGTCACACAGCATAATAGTCTTTTCAAATTATTGATCCACTAAATGGATCAATCTACTGATTAGGTTATATTTCTCATAATCTAATTGCTTCACTTCTGAACATTCCTGCATAGTCTCACAATGAGCATTTGAGGAATACCTCATATCCAAACTATAACATTCTGTATCTGGTCCCCAGAAGTTCATGTCCCCATAATCTTAAAAGTTCCAGAATTGCCCAAGTATCTAAGTTCTAAAGTCTCATCTGAGTCTCAAGGAAAGTGCTTGATCATGAGACCTAAATATCAAAGGCAAGTTTTAATATAAGTTACTCTATCCAATATAGACTGCCACAGAGTAAATATTTCTATTTCATGGATAAATAGGGGCACAGAAAGGGATAGGACCAAAACAAGACCAAAATCCAGCCAGGCATTAAGTTTGTAGCTCCGTTAGTTTCTGGCATCTCCAATCCCCAAGGTTTCCGTTACAATTACTGCTCCATTCTCACAGACTCACATATTGCCAACCCATGGGCTGTCTACCAGGACTCTGACCCTGCTACATTCTGACTGTCCTCTCAGGTCTTCCTCTGAAATCTTGATGAAAGCCTCCTTGACACCCTAACTCCAGCATCCTATATTCTTAGAGAAACAATAGTGTTTGAAAGATAGTGTTTGAAACACTATCACTGAATGCCTGGGGAACTGAACACGGTGAAGCAAATCCTGGAGAAACAACCACCTAAACCCCGACTGTGATCAGGATGTTCCAGGGTATCACTTTTATTTACATCCTTAATCCAGCCATGGGTGTGGTGATCTGATTCCTGAGATGCCCTCCAGACACATTTCTTTTCTCTGTGCAAAATCCTTGGCTTCTCTTTAGTTGCAGTAATTACTTTGACAGCCTCATCTTTCTTGGCCCCAATTTTATACATGCTTTTCTGAGCAAACTGCAAGTTTTTTGTTTTTGTTTTGTTTTGTTTTGTTTTTAAGAGAGAGAGACAGTGAGAGACAGGGAGAAAGAAACAATTTTTATTTAGTTTTTCATGTGGCTTTCGTTGCTCCAAGACTTTGATGTATATGTGGTCCTGGGGTTTGAATTAGCATACTTGCACATGCGGAGCAAGCACTGTAACCACTGAGTCACCGCTCCAGCCCCAAACTGCAAGCTTTAAAAAATATTCTACTTTTCTGTCTACTCTTCATTATCATAGTAAACCTGGTTCAAAGCTGCCAGCAATAAGCATGCCACTACCAGAATGCTGTGGTGCCTTGAAATTTTCTCCACCACATTAATTAGTCCATCACCTTTAAATCCAGCCTCCTAGAAAAATCTCAGGATGTGAGGTAAAAGTAGACAAGTTCTTTGCCAGAATTTAACATGAATGGCTTCTGGTCTAATTCCCAGGACAGTCCTAGAACCTCTTGAGCAGTCTTTACTATCTGTATTCTTATCAGCATTGTGATTGTCTGCGCTGCCACCAGAATCTTCCATTAAACTCTGCTTATAACATTCTTCTCCAGGCTGCTTCTCCATAGTTTTCCAAACTTCGCCCACAAAACAAGTTCCAAAGACCTCTGAACCACATGGTTAGGTTGGTCAGAGAAAAGACCCCACTTCTCAGTAACAATCTGTGTTAGTCAGTTTTTCATTGCTTTGACCAAAATATCCAACAGGAACAACTTAGAGGAGGAAAAGTTTATTTGGAGTCACAGTTTCAGAGATTCTATCCATTGTTGGCTAAATACTTTGCTCTGGGCCTGAGATGAGGCAGAACTTAAGGCAGACTGGCCTGGCAAAGGGAAGCTTCTCAGTTCACGGCAGTGGTAGGAAGGAGAGAGAGAGAGAGAATGTGCAAGGATCCAAGAACAAGTTATACTCCCCAAGGGCATGCCCCCAATGACCTAATTCCTCCAGTAACACTTTAACTTATCACCAGTGTAGTAGTCTTTTCAAATTATTGATCCATCAAGTGGAGTAATACACTGATCAGGTTTTATCTATCATGATCTAATCATTTCACTTCCAAACATCGCTGCACAGTCTCACATTTGGGGGACACCCCATACATAAACCATAGAAGTTGGTTTCTTCTCATCCTTCAGGATCCAGTAAATATCTTCTCCAAAAGGAATTCTCTTACCACTCTGCCAGAATTCACATCAATACTTATTCTCTTCCTTGGTGAACACCCTATGGATTCCTTCATAATTCTTAGTTCATTTTGCAAAGTTAGAGGGACAATACTTTTTGTACTCCCAAGAAACAGGGGTTTCTCCTTGCCCTTAGCATACCACTCTGGCCCCTGGTAAGAGCAAGATGCCCTTCCTTCACTGAAGAAAGAAGAAATTCTATGCGATTTTATGTCGAAGAGAATAATAAGTGGAAGACCATCCTCTTCTGCGACATTAGAACATTGGAAGCAAAAAGGAAATGAGAGTAGAAGGAAGGAGTCATATGATAAGGATGAGATGCTCAAGAATATTGGGATTAATTGCTCACTTCTAGAGAACAATCTAGAAAAAAAAAAGGCACCTCTCATAGAAATCCCAAGTTCTACATGACACTGATCTGACCAGGTCAGCCACAATAACTCAAGTGTTGCACAGAAAAGTAGCTGCTGGGTTTTATTAAATAAACGAACAAATGTTACCTTTTAATGGGATGTGAATATACCACACTTGATGAAATTCCATTATCCTATATTTTGATGGCATAACGGATCTGGACCTCACTACAATAAGGTTGCAATTTTGATTCCCTCAAAGGATGATTACTTTTTCCAATGCAGAGACTGTCCTTTCTCTTCTTTGCATCTCTTCCAGAATCTCCTGATGAGACACTCCCTGGGTACTTCCTAATAAGGTGATGAAGATAAAAACGAGAGAATTAAGATGAAGGAAAGGATTATAAGTCCCAAACTTACTTATAGTTTTCTTCAAAATGGGTTTATAGCTCAGCAGAAAAGAAAGATATCAGCTGACGATGAGGGCACTTCTGAGATTCCTAGAGGACATACAAGAAAAAAGAAACAATATTTCATCTTAAGAAAACAGGGATTTGTGCTTAGATCATGACTTGTGTTATATACATCCCCAGCAGAAAAATCTAACTTGATGTCTTGGAATCTTGGTTAGATTTCCAGGATTCATTCTATTTCTCTACCATAGATTTACCTGTATTTCTAAATACCTGCTTGATTAGTATAAACTTGGTTCTTCTGTTCCTGCCTATTACTGTTGTTTTTGTCAAATTACATAGACATTTAATCAGGCCTAGTACTCTGTTAATCTGTTTATTTTCTATATGTTCCAATAACTCTATCAGGGCAAGTGGCCCACAGGAGCACTGCATTTCCAGTTTCAACCCTTACTGGCAGTGTGACCTCGGGACACACAGGAATCTCTCTGAACCTGAATTTCCACTTAAGTTAAAGGGGCTAGCAATGCCTTTACTAGCTGACTAGTACAAGAATCAGGAAGATAAAATGAGATGGATGCAAAACACTTTATATACAGGTTAAGTATCACTTATTTGAAATGATTGGGAGCAGCTGTGTTTTAGATTTCAGTTTTTGAATTATAGGTAATATTTGTGTAGACTTTAGAAGTTGAATATGCTCATTGCAAACATCCAAAATCTGAAATGCTCCAAAATCTGAAACTTTTTGAAGATCATATCATTGTAAAAAATATTTCAGATTTTTGAGCATATGGGAGTTCAGATTTTTGGATTCCCTAATCAATCTGTACTGTAAAGGGATGTAGAGATGAAAATCACTCTATCTTATACATAATGTCATAAGTCTATATTCCATTTCCTTTTTATAGGAAAAGATACTGAAAACAGAACAGTGAAATAACTTATCAGGGGTTCAAGAGAAATATGGCAGATTGAATCTATACTTCTACCTGTGTTTTCCTCAACGCTCAAAATAATGGCAGCAAAGGATTGGAGAAGGGTGATGGAGTTAAACCACACACACACACACACACACACACACACACACACACACACACATAAACACACACAATTATAAATCTATTGTCATGAACATCATGGTGCCGTAGTGAAAGGCACATGGAATTTGGAGTCAGATAGACATGGATTCCAGTCAAAGGTCTTCCACTTGCTAAGAAAACTTCTGTTTATCTACCAGTTAGAAATTGTGCAAGGTGTAAGAGTTGATTTAGCTAATACTCCAGATGTATGACCTATTCCAATGCCTGGCATATAGTGGCTATTAAGAACACTTCTTTATCCATATCCTACCAAGCCAGCAAAGTATTAGGAGGGTAGCAGGATCTCCATAAGAAATCATTTCATCCTTTGAGGGACACCTGGGAGAAGTTCCTTGCTCATTGGAAAAGCTTTAGAAGTGGAAAGAAATAATAAATGAAGGCATGCCAGGCAGAGGAAAGGCAGAAGGAAAGGTACATGGCTTATACTGAGAAGGTGATGACTCTGAACCACCAGAAATGGGGACTGGAGAGAAGGGTAGGTTGGCAGAATAGGCCAGATGGTGTAGAATGTGAAGTGCCACTCAGCCAACTTATATAAGAAATGGATGTCTTGTGATACAGTATGATAGCACAGTCCTTATACCTCTCTTTGGAATATTTTTAAAACATTAAACAAGGATTGGAACCAAGACATTTTTCTCTTTGTCTAAGAGCGATGGCATGACAAGTAGAAGTCACAAGAAATGCTTCTTCCAGCAGCAACCAAATTATTTCATTCTTTTCTTTCTGGTTTTGTTTCAAAAGTTAAGGCTTGCTGATTTGATCCAGGTGCCCTATTGTACCCATGCAGCCTCTCTTGTTGGCAGAGCTTGAAGCCCTATTTCACCAGTTCTATTCTTCCTTTTCTAACGCTAACATTTTTGACAGGAATCCGAGTAGGTGGAAAACATAATGTTTCCTATTGAAGTTCACCAGCAAGCCTCCAGTGGAGTCATTTTAGAGATTAAAGAAAGGATCTTTTGGACACATGAATTTTAATATGATTTATAGATTACTTCCAGAGACCTACAGTTGCTTATCTCTCAGACAGCTGTGAGAATAGTAAGTAAGAAGTCATGTGGGATGTATGCAGACCATCCATTTGGTTCATACAATAAGTCTTCAGTGATTCAAGATATTGGTATCCCCAATTTTCAGAAGGCACAATTGAGACACCAAGAGTAATGGCCATTGCAGGCTTCCGCATCCCTCCACTGTGATGCTGTGAGGCAGGGAGGTGGCAGGAGTTGCTGTAGATCATACCAGAAGCCAGCTTGGGCTCAGGAGGGATTCTCCTCTTGTTCAAGAGACCAGTACTCATCCTGCCCAGAGATTGTTAACTCTCTCTCCTTGACTGGTACATTGGAGCCTGACATTTAACACCCTTGTAATAAAGATATGGAGCAATATTAAAACTACCAGTTGTTTCCAATCAGTGGCAAAGTCAAGATGACTTAACATGGCGGGATAAAGCATCTGACCTCATAGGGCTTTTTTACACATTAACAAGATCATGAATCTCTAGGACTGACAGCCAGTCCTCCCTAGGATGCCACACTGTTGTCCTTGTTGTGGTAAGGAAGTGAGTTCTTTGTCCTTGGAGGCATTCAAGCCGCAGCTGAGGATTAATGAGCTGCAAAGCTGTGCAGGGAAGAGAGTCAGGCATCAGACAAAGGGTTGTTAGGTGACCTCAAGATTCCTTCTACTCTTGGGTTTCAAAATTCTTTATTTCTTGAAACTGAGGTCAGCATGAAGTCAGGTTATTTGATTTTTTGGTGTTAAGTTTTTTGAGTTCTTTGTGTATCCTGGATATTAATGCTCTATCTCAGGCAAAGATTTTCTCCCATTCTGTAGGTTCTCTCTTCATACTTTTGATTGCTTCTTTCCCTGGGAGGAAACTTTTCAATTCGATGCCATTCTATTCATTGATTTTTAATTTTACATCTTGTGCTTTGGGAGTCTTCTTAAGGAAGTCAGTTCCTCAGCCAATGTGCCATTATCTTCTTGCAGGT
This sequence comes from Aplodontia rufa, assembly GCA_004027875.1. Lineage (NCBI taxonomy): Eukaryota > Metazoa > Chordata > Mammalia > Rodentia > Aplodontiidae > Aplodontia > Aplodontia rufa. The sequence continues at coordinate 12,672 of PVKS010009534.1, read as the reverse complement.
GCAGGGTTTCTGTCCTTATTCCTAGGTCTTTAATTAACTTTGAGTTGAGTTTTGTGCAGGGTGAAAGATAGGGATGGAGTTTCATTCTACCACATATGAATTTCCAATTTTCCCAGCACCATTGGTTAAAGAGACTGAGTTTTCTCCAACTTATATTTTTGGCACCTTTGTCTAGTATGAGATATCTGTATTCGTGTGGGTTTTTCTTTCTGTCTTCTATTCCATTGATATTCATGTTTGTTTTTTTGGTTTGTTTGTTTGTTTAATTTGTTATGTTTTTTTAAATAATGGGACAGAGAGAGAAAGAGAGAAAAAAGAATCAATTTTATTTAGATTTTCAAGTGACTTTCGTTGCTCCAACACTTTGCTACATACATGGTGCTGGGGTTCAAACTCACAACCTTACGCATGCCAGGCAAGTGCCACAACCACTAAGCAGCCGCTCCAGCCCCTTCATGACTATTTTGGTGCCAGTACCATTTTATTTTTATTACAACTCCTCTGTGGTATAATGTGAGGTCTGGAATTGTAATACCTCCTGCTTCACTTTTCTCGCTAAGGATTGCTTTGGATATGCTGCATCTCTTATTTCTCCAAATGAACTTCATTACTGCTTTTTCTAGTTCTGTGAAAAACTTACTGGAATTTTGAAGGGAATTGCATTGAATCTGTATAGTGCTTTTGGCAGTATGGCCAAGGAACATGGGAGGTCTTTCAATCTTCTTAGGTCTTCTTCAATTTAGTGTTCTCTAGTTTTCACTGTGGGTTAATCGTTTTTTGGCATTAAGGGTTTTGAGTTCTTTATACATTCTGGATATTGATCCTGTGTTGAAAGAGTAGCTGGCAAAGTCTTGCTCCCATCGTGTAGACCCTTCATGCTCTTGTTTCCTTTGCTCCAGGGAAGCTTTTTAATTTGATGCTATCCCACTTATTGATTGTTGGTGTTATTTCATGAGCTTTAGCAATTCTATTGAGGAAATCAATGCATATGCCTGTATGTTGCAGCATTGACAATGTTTTCTTCTAGGAGTTACAAGGTTTCTGGTCTGATTCCTAGGGCTTTGATCCTTCCCTTTTCTTTCTTTTTTTTTTTTTTTTTTTTTTTTTCTTTTATTTTTATTTTCTTGTACTGGGGATTGAATCCAGGAGCACTCTGCCACTCATGCGCATCCCTAGATTTTCTAGTTTTTTTCAGATAAGGTCTTGCCAAGTTTCTAAAGCTGGCCTCAAACTTGTGATCCTCCTGCCTCAGTCTCCCAAATAACTAGGATTACAGGTGTGTGCCACCATGTGTGGCATTTGATCTGTTTTAAGTCGACTTTTTGAGCAGGGGTAAGAAATAGAGATTTAGTCTTCTTCTTCTACATGTTGGATATCCAGTATTCCCAGTACTATTAGCAGCAAAAATTTGAAGGAGGAGAGAAAAGCATGGCAAAGGAGAAAAAGCCTGGTAACTGGCTCACCAGAACAAGGAGGAATGAATCCTAACTGGCATTAGAGAGACCAGGAAGCACCAAGATTTGCTCCATGAAAGTACCTACAGCCTCAAGAATTGGGGTCAAGTGGGCCACAAACAAGAGATTTGGTTAAAAGTTTGTTTAAGGTGCCGTGAACTAATCCCTCCCCAAGTCATCTTCTCTCCACTTTGTTGAGGTAAGCCGAGGCCTCTCATCTACTCCGGCTGGAGATTACAAGTTAATTCTGAGGGAAAAGTAGGCAGTCAGTGTAGGCAGAAAAATGGCGGTTGGTAAGAAGGAAATTGGTTGACAGACATTTTTTCTGAGAGGGCAAAGAGCATCTGCTGTTACAACAAACCCCTGCCCACCTTGCTAACAAAGGTGTTCCAAACAAAGGCATCTCTTCTGCTGATAAAGGTGCTAATGGCCCCAGAACAAAACACTACATCAGACCAGAGTTTCTGAGCCCTACTCCCAACATGGGGAGGGAAGGCAATGATTAATCAAAGGGGAGAAGCTTAAGTGACTATAAGAAATGTGAACCAGACACCCTCTTTGAGTTATTGGCTCTGAGACTCTCTTCTCTTGGAGAAGTCTTTTCTTTCTATCCTTTCTTAAATAAGCTCTGTTTGCTCCATTTGCCTTGGTGTCCCTTGGTTTCATTCTTACGCTTTGAGAGGACATGAACCCAACATCCACAAAACCAGCATCAATTCCTGGCAAAGTATAAAGGATGGTGTCTCCACTTTTGGGAGCCCAGACACAACTGAGGTTGGGCATTCCTCCTTCCCCTCCTCTTCCTGCTCCTTCTCTTCTTTCTTCTTTTTCAGAGAGAGAGAGAGAGAGAGAGAGAGAACCAATTTTATTTAGTTTTTCATGTGGCTTTCATTGCTCCAACACTTAGTTGTGTACATGGTGCTGGGGTTCAAACCTACATTTTTGCACATGTCAGGCAAGTGCTGTGACCACTGAACCACCATGCCAGCCTCTGGGCATACCTTCTTGAAAATGAGCCGAAGTGACAGTATAAAGAATGAATGCTAAAACAACTAGTCCTTTTCACCCTCAGCTCCCAGAACACTGGTGACCAGGAATTTTACTCTCCAGACAGGAGATGGGAAGGATCTTCTCAGACGGATCTGTGTATCCCAAGAGAAAAGGCAACAATTCTGACATTTGGATCCCCCAATAAAACCATTGAGCAGCTGACTACAGTTGGCAAGCCTCACCCACAGACTTGAAACTTCCCACCCATTTTATAGTGCTCCACTTTCCCCTTTTTATTTGTTTAGAGTTTTATTAAAGTATTTACAATTTACAGTAATTTTAAACTAATTTACAATTACAAAATATTGCATTCTGCTCAATATGAGTAAAAAACCCAGGAACCACCAAAAACTGATGAGAATATCTAAGAGGAAGCAAATAGCAAACAGAAAATAACAGCATCAGCAATGGAACAGAGACATTAAAATTTCAAAAGAATCTACCAGTAATATTCTCTGAGCAATGAGATAGAACATCTTTAAAACAAGGACAGGATGCTGTGGGAAAGGAATAGTCTTAGAAAAAAGTGAGTTCTTAAAAGTTAAAAATATAATAGCAGAAATCATTGATTCAATAGAACAGATAGAAAATAAAGATGATGAATTCTTCTCAAAACAAAAACGATTAAACAAAGAGATAGAAAACAAAGAGCCTGGCATTGTGTCCCAGGCCTATGATCCCAGGTGTCTCAGGAGGCTGACTCAGAGGATCTCAAGTTCAAAGCCAGCTTCAGCAACTTAGTAAGGCCTTAAGCAACTTGGCAAGACCCTGTCTAAAAATAAAAAATAGAAGTATGAGCTGAGGATGTGAACCAGTGGTTAAGCACCTTGGATTCAATCACTGGTACCATCACCACCCCTCCCCCTCAAAAAGGATGAGAAATGTAGAAAATTAGACTAGGATTATTTATCATCCAGAAAATAGCATTCAAACAGAAAAGAGAAGAGAAAACACTGGGGAAGAAATAGTTAAGACCATAAAGCAAGAAAATATCTCTGAAATGAAAGATGGGTGTCTCCAGATGGAAAAGGCCCTTTCAATGTCCCACATAGTACATAAGAATAGCCCCAGACCACAGCTCATCATCATGCATTACAGACTCCCAGAGAGGGAAAAAACGTAATTCTATCAAATGGATCATGAAGCACAATGACTTCAAACTTCTCCACAGCATCATGAGTTTGGAAAACAATAAAGTCCAGTCTTCAAAATTTTGAAAGAAAATGCTTTCCTATCTGGAATTGTATTCTCCGTCATGTTACCATAAAGTAGGAGGGTGATACAAAAATATGTTCAAATATGCACAATTTTAGAAAAATTAACCCCTTTTAAGGAAACAAACTCACAGATATTCTCCACCCAAATGGAAAATAAGCCAAAAATTCAAAAAGTGTAGACTTTGAGATCCAAAGGATTCAACACAAGAGACAAAGAGAATTATTGGGATTGTAGTAAAGAGAGATTCCAGGATGCCAGTGGCATAGAAGACTGGGAGAAAACAGAATCCTTGAGACATCTCTTCAAGAAGATGAAATTGATAGAATATTTAACATGCTCAAACACAGGGAAGGAGAGCTAAATATCAGTAGGTAGAATTTAGAATAAATTGATAAAGAAATGAATTGATTGGAAAATTAATGGCAAAACATGCATATTATTAACTCTAAAATTTTATGAAGGAAATGTTATCATAGTGTACATCATGTCTCAGCTGTGAATAGCATTAGATTGTTGTAATAATACTGACAATAGTTGTCTGCCCAAAAGTATGCTAGAACTCTATTAAGGGGACAGGAAGAGAGAAGTGTGGAGTCTGAGCAATATGGGGTGAGGAGGGGGTGCTGAAGTGTGGTAGGACAGAAAGCCGAGTCCTAGTCTTCCAAAGTTGAAGTTAATGGCAAAGTTTTCGATTAATAGTATAAACACTATTAGGAAGTGAAGGTCAATATCAAAGAAATGGACAACAGAGTTGAAATTGGGAAGGGGAAGATGTGTACATGTGTGTTCAGGTTGTAGATGGTGCATTCAATAAGACAGATTTTCTATATATGTAACTTTAATACAACTGTAAACTAGGTTTCTTAAAACGTCAGATAAATCACCAAACTATATTTTTCGCACAAGGGAAAAAATTCTAGTTTCTCACCTCTATTGTTTTCCTCATTGATTAGATTATACACCTTGCTCCAATTCTAAGTGCTCGAGATGCTGAATACACAGACAATAGCCAGAATACATATAAAAAGAGAAGCAGATCCACAGTCTGCAGCAACCAGACACGAAAACCAAACCATCATCACTAGTAACCAGCCCAGAAAGCCAGCCTGTTTTAAGTCAAACCTGTAGGGAAGTAGACAACTCTTTCCAGCAACCAGTTCAGGAAATCAAATAATAACTACCCTGCAACATTTGGCCCAGAAAAGCCAGAACTTGAATAATACATGACAGCTTCCCTAATTTTTGTTCAGGCTTTCAAACTTAGGACCAATCAGAGAAAGTCAGAAACACGCCTTCACCAATCACATAGGGTGCCCTGTTGCTAGTTAGTCTGCCTACAGCTTCTCCATAGCAACAGCCATCAATCAGAACAGACCTGAAATCCCCTGTTTTCCACTACAAAGCTCTGCCCCTCCTTTGCCTGCCTTTTATTCTCTGCCAAACACTAGTGATGGTAGTTGACCTCCTTGCTATAACAAGCTCTGAATAAGTAGTCTTTACTTGTTCATCTTTGGTTGATCTTCATTTATTTCCACACATTATTTGGAGGTATAGCAAATTTTCAAAGATTGAAGGCCATTTTATTTTTGTTAAGAATTAATGCCTGCTAAACCAATAATCCAAATTCAAGAAGATGTAACAGTTTCTTAAGGGATAGGGTTCCAACTCAGTGGTAGAGCACTTGCCAAGCACGCACTAAGCCCTGGGTTCCACTTCTAGAACCGAAAAGAAAAAAACCCTTCCTTTTATTTGATCGTATATTGTACTCTAATCCACATGCAAAGTGCTGCACTTAATTTGATTTAATAATTTAGAGAGTTTGTCTAGATTCAGATAATCAAGATTATCCAAGTTAGATCACTTGAAGCTGTGTTCATACTTCCAAGAAAATGAACATAAAGTTAAAAAGCAAGTTGCCATAAAGTGAGAGCAAGTTATCCTTTTGTATGTTTTTATTTGACATTGTCTCTCAAATTGCCCAATTTAAATTTTCTTACTTAGCTATCATGGTGTATGTGTAAATTATGCCCCCCCTTGAAGTCTTCTGTTTACTACTACAAATATAACTGTTAAAAGAATTTCAGTTATGCACATTCTCCTCTTTGTGCTTTAGAACCAAATTGCAGATGTCCTATAAAGGGGCACATATGTGATTATGGAAATCATTCTATTGAAAATAACAGTAGTTTTTGTAATGATGTAAATCTGAGAAAGCAAAAGAAATTGCAGTTAGAAAAACAGATGTATTCAATAAAAAGCTACTGTGTGCATGTAGTGAACTAGTTGTTAGCAAGATTCAAATAATGCAATCAGTAGGAATTTGACTGGTCTGTGGAGTTGTCAAAGGCATGTGGGATGTTTGAATAATAGCTGGAAATTTGTTGTGGACACGAGGCTATTAAGGCTGTCTCCTGCTGCATTCAATATGGTCGTAAAAACTATTATTAAATAACTGATTTTATAGCAACTGTTAAAATTATTTGGCCAAAGTATAAATTAAAGTTTATGATGGTTGCAAATGTATGCCTTAAAATGTATAATACTAATTTAGGTTCCTTTCCCATTTTAAAATAACCACTCAGAAGAAAGAACAGTGATTACCAAAATAAGAACAAATTAATAAGGCAGCCAGGAAGCCTTCTCAAAAGTGTGGAGCACTAAAAGGCACTTCACTTTGTAAACATAGAACCCCACAATTATCAGGGTTCTCTCCCCTAGCCAACTGCACATAACTCCCATTAGCGCTAATGGAGGTGATGGGTGTGAAGCTCAAGAACTGATTAAGGGGCATAAATGATGGGTCAGAGTCTCTGCAGCCTTCCAGGTCACACACAGACGTGTGGAGGGTCAGGTGACACCCACCATACCAGGAGAGGGAGAATTGTACCTGATTAACCAATTAACATTGGTTCACCTTTCTAGCTTTCATTTCTACCTGCATCTTTTCTTCCCTCTTAGCCCCTACAGTGAAACCTGTCAATTTATAAATGCAGTATCTCATACTCAGTGATGAGAAAAGCTTTTCTTGGTGGCAGGATAGTACTGATCCCCTCTTATCTTCCTAGACTATTCCTTATATCACAGTGGTTGTCAAACTTGGGAAGCATTTTATCTTGGGAGCTTTTAGAAATGTAAGATTCCCAAGCCCTAGCCTATACTTACTGAGCCAAGCCTCAGAGGCTGGGAGTAGCAGTGTGTGTCCTAAAGTTCCTTGAGTGATTAGAGTTTGGGGCTGGACAGAGTTGGAGAAGCAGGTGGCAGTGTCTGAAATATCTAAGTTAGAGTATGACTATATTCTTGAGGATGGATCATTTTAGGAGTATTTTTAAAAGTGTGTGCATGTATAAATCATCATCACTTAAAGACAGTCTGACACATGCATCCTAAGGCCACAGTCTAACACATGCATCCTAAGCAATTTTTTTACACATGGACATTGCAGTGTACTTATATAAACTAAGATGGCTATGATGGCACTAGGTGATATAATCTTATCGGACCCCATCATATATGTGGCCCATTGGTGAGCAAAATGTCATTAGGCAGAACAAGATTGTGCATGCACACACACACACACACACACACACACACACACACTATTTTGAAAAGTGAAATTTAAGAGATAAAATGAGTTGGAAGCTTACTCTGGAAGTTATATAATCTAGGCTTTCAAATATAATCTGATCACCATAATCACCAGGGGGAGGTCTGAAAAAGGATAGATTACTAAGGTCTCTTCCTTAATTACAGATTCGGCCTGGGACTAAGCATGGTTTAAAATTTAAAAACACATCTTCTGTCTTCTGTGGGAATTCTCATTTTTCATCCTAAATGAACTTGTCCTTCTGGGATTTCCTCCGAAGGCATAGTTTCTGGCCTATCATCAGCTGGCTCTTGTCCCTTTTTTTATTATTAAACTGGATTTGTTATACCTTTATAGGTGATGTGCGTCACGTGTGCTAGGCAAGCACTGTACCAGTGACCCCAGCCCCAGCCCCTGGCCCTTCTCCTTTGAGCTAATTGTTTACCTGAAAACACAGAGGTGCGTGTGGAGCCAAGGGGAATTATCTCTGCCCTGGTTATGGCCTCTGTTGGTCAGAGAACCAAGATCCAGGTTACTCTTTTGGCAACTTTTTTTCACATTTCTGTCTCATATTGATCAAAAACTCCCCCCCTCCACCACAAACAAACAACAAAAACAAAACAAACAAACAAAAAAAAACACTAATAAGCCATAGTTTTCCTATCTTGGGTTTGTGAAATTGAATGTTAACGTAGCACAGAAGCCATTTAAGGCTGGTCTTGTTAGATTTAGTTCAAGATCCAAGCTGTCAGGTTCATTTTGGGTTTTATCAATCAATATATGAATCTCTGTTCCCCCAGCTGATGTCATACTTGCATTTGATAAGCAAGCTTCTTCTGGCCTTATTAAAGTTATTAATAAACATACTACATGGGACAAAACCATGGGCAGATCTCCTCAAGACCTCCCTCTGAATGTACTTTGGTTATCGCCCCCTTCAATATTGTTTTTTCTCTGGTCACATGTGTCTAAGTGTTCAACCCTGGCTTCTCCAGCTTGTTAATAGAAAACCCATAAAATATTTTTAAAGTTGCTTTCTTGAAATTAAATCTTAAGCCTACATGGTTTCATAACACCCCACATCTCTATAACTGCAACTTATATTTTACTTTTATGTGCTCAGAATATTTTATATCAAACCTTAAGTTGCAAATAGATAGATTCCCATTTTGAAACTCTTTTCAAATTTTATCTAGAAATATCTTTATCTTTACCAATGTGAAATTTCTTCTGGTTCTTTTTTCAAAACTTCCACCAACACACACTGTCTCCTTTCATGACAAGATTTAGCTGGTCCAAAGGCTGTGGTGTCTGACAGTAATTCACCGAGGTACCACATTTCAATTGCTTTGGCCCATTTCAATTAGGAGACCTTTGAGGTGAGAAAAAAAAAAAAGAAATAGAGTGGGAATCAGATGATGCTGAAAGAAAAACAACTTGAAAGGCCAGGCAAAGAAACATCTCTGGACAACGGAAAAAGGAAAAAATATGAGCAAGAATTCTCAGTAACAACTCAACTCTGCCTTCCGCTCAATGTAAATGATCATAAAATGATACACAAGTATTCCAGAGCATGGATTTTAAGTACAAAGTTTTCAAAGTCTCTATAATGTGTGCACCCAATATGAGAAGCTTTTGCAGAAGTTGTTTCTAATGAAGGAAAAGTAATTCAATGACTTCCTGTTGAAAAGAAGAAAATACCTGGCTTAAGCAAAAAGGTCACTTATTAATAATTTATAGTCCAGAGGGTGGCCTAACTTTGACCCTGGATTTATCCTAAGATGATGTCCTCAGAATTCTGTTTCTCTCTGTCACTCCGATCCACTGTCTCCTACAGGTTCTATTCTCAGCTAGTTATTTTCCTCTTTATAGTAAGATGTCTGCAGACATTCAGAGCTCAAATCCTGGATAAATGAAACAATGTTTCCTTTTATTAATTCTACCCAGGTATAGCAAATTGAAAAATGGTCACCCCAAGATATCAACCTAATCTCTGGAACCAGCAAATGCAAAGAGGTCTTTGAAGATATGATTACTTTAAGAATCTTGTTGAAGGGAGATTATCCTGGATATTGCAGGTTGCCCCAAAGAAAATCACAAGTATCCTTATAGGAAAGAGGCAGAGGGGCTGGAGCGGGGGCTCAGCAGTTTCGGCACCTGCCTGGCATGCGCGATGACGTGAGTTCGAACACCAGTACCCCGTACGCAATGAAGCGTCCTAGCAATGAAAACCACATGAAAAACTAAATATAATTGATTCTCTCTCTCTCTCCCTCTCTTAAAAAAAAAGAGAGAGAGAGGGAGACAAAGAGGCAGAGGCAACATCCACAAGAGGATGCACTGTGACCACTGAGGCAGAGACAGGAGTGACACAGCCACAAGACGAGGAATGCCACTGGCTAGAATCTGGAAGAGTCAAGGAGTACATTCTCTCCTAGAGCCTCTGGAGGGAGTATGACCCTGGTGACACCTTGATTTGAGATCAGTGAGACAGATTTCAGACTTCTGGCCTCCAGAGCTATAAGAGAATGCAGTTTGACGCTGTCAGGTTTGTGATAATTTGTTGCAGCAGTCACGGGCGATGAATACAGCAGGTGATGTGCAGCATCGATTTGACAAAACCAGAGTCACATAGTTTAACTCTGAACTCATCACCGCTCACTGACAAGCTGGGCTCAGGCTAGGGAGTGTCCCCAAAAGGAAAGCATAGCTGGAAATAGTAACTGGTGGGATGAAGGACGAGATATCAGCAGACGTTAGTTTTCTATTTGAAATAACAAAGAAGAGAGGTGCAAAGTCAACAGTTTTTTATGCAAGTATATTATACTATTAGTGCTCTTGAGCTTTTTGTGTAACTGAGATGTTGGTGTTAAGCAGCATATTATCAGAATACACTGGAATAAGCAGAGACCATTTGGTAAGAGTAAACTTGATTGTAGTGCAGATCACTGGACCTCCTTGAGTTTGAGTCTGTTTCTTTGTTGAGACAATTGTGTTCTGTAGCCCTCCTTGATCAGAGGTTTCACTTTCTATGATTTCAGTTACCTATAGTAAACCATGGTCCAAAAATAGTAATTACCAATTTCAGAACTAAACAAGTCATAGGTAATTTAAATGCATGCTATTTTGAGAACTACGATGAAATAGTGCCTCTTGGCTCTAACCGTTGTCCAGGGTATCCACGCTGTACATGCTACTCACCCATTACTCACTTAGTATCTGTTTCAGACAGCTATTTTGCTGTTGTGACCCAAGGACCTGACAAGAACAATTTTAGGAGGAAAAGTTTATTTGAGGACTCATTGGTCCATGGAAAGAAGGCTCCATTCCTCAGGGCTTGGGGTGAGGCTGAACATCATGGCAGAAGGCATGGCTTCAGGGAACAGAGGACTCAAGGCGTCACATCAGGAAGCAGAGCACAGAGAGAGAGAGAGACTCCATTGCAGATACAGAAAATATACCCCAAGGGCACACCCCCAGTGACCCACCTCCTCCAATCACACCCTACTAGCCTACAGTTATGGCTTTTATAACCCAATCACTTCACCTCAGTCTTCCCAAATTGTCACATGTGAGCTTTTGGGGGATGCTTCACATTCAAACCATAACAGTAGTTATCAGATAGGCTTACAATATTGCAGTGGTTGAGTTCAAGAAACTGTTATTTACTAAAGAATAGACCCCACAGCGCAAGAGTAGTAATGCTGGTAATTTGGATATGCCAGAAAGAAGCTATAGAGTCCATGCTTTATGTGAAAAGGAAAAAGTCTTCTACTTACCAATAAAAGAAGTGGATGGAGTGGTGGTTCAGTGGTTACAATGCTTGCCTGGCACGTGTGAGGATTCAGGTTCAAACTCCAGTACCACGTACACAGTAAAGTGATGGAGCAATGAAAACCACACGAAAAACTAAATAAAATTGATTCTCTCTTTCTCTCACTCTCACTTTCCTTCTCTCTTTTTAGACTAATAATAATAATAAAAGAAAAAAGTATCATATGCTGAGGTTGCTAAGCTCTTTGGTAAAAATTAATCTTGTATGCTTGAAATTGTAAAGAAAAAAAAAAAGAAATTTATGCTGGTTTTGCTGCCAAAAATGCATCTCCCATGGATGGGGGCAGCACTATATTACAATCACACATATTAACCCAAATATAAAAGTCCTATGGTATTAGGAGATGATCATACTTGGTATATACTTCCTAATATTCTTTCTATTTATGTTGGAAAAGTTGTATTAACAATGTTTGCTGCAGTGGGAACTAGGTCAGAATGTCCTGAATGAATTTTGTTGTTTTTTTTTTTGTACACCTGTTCTTGGACTATAACTGGGTAGCCTATGAAGACTGTTTTCCAGGATTCCTTTGTCTTTTAAGGGCTCTCTGACCTTGGGGAAGTTACCTACCCCTTCCAAATGTCAATTTCTTTGTCTGTAAAATGAGGACAAATATTTTAGCAGCATTTGAGGATTATTTAAAATAAAAAAGATGTGAAAGCATCTATTAGAATGCTTACAACGTTCAATTATGAACCCACAATTCAATAAGCCCAGTTTACCTCATTACTCTTTCATTTGTCTTTGCATTCTCATCCACACTGAAGGTTTTCCAAGGATGCTTTTGCATCTAAAGATCTGTATGTAGTTTCCATTTGGCTCAGCGTGTTGGGTTTGCAGAGGGGTCTCATGTCACGTCACATGGATGTTTTGACATGTTCTCCCCCTTCTTGAACCTTTGTATGATTTAAAATAAGATCAATGTTAGTAATGTGGGGCTGAGCCTGCTTGTTTATTCCAAAACTGGTTTAGATGCCAATAAGTTTTCTTTGATAGGACCAAATAGTACAGCTCCCCAACCTGAGAATGCGCATTTGCTTTGGTTGCAAAACTGTCGGATTTTGATTTGAAGGTTGAAATTAATTGGATGCATTAGTTTTTCCCTTAGCATTTTAGTTATTTGCTCTCAAAAACCCTAATAGACAACTCGGTCTTAATTTTCCTTTATGAATATTTTGCTGGAAGGAAGAAGAAGGTGAGCACTGTTTGCTGAGAAGGGAAAAGTAGTCCCTCATGGGCAGAGCCTGGAGTCCCTGTGAACCAGTGTCTTGCCTTGAGTGACTCTTGGACCTCTTGGGAAAGCCACAGCAACTCTGGGTCCCCCGGAGATGTTTCAGAAATCCATGACCAGGTTAGATCAATTTTGAGGGTTTATATTATTCCAAGTTTGCTCAGGGAATTCTAGAACTCAGTTACAGGACCCTCATAAGCATCTAACCCTAGTCTTCATTATTTAAGGAAGAGCTGCTTCTAGTCAGGGCAGTCATTGTTCCAAACATTATAAACCTCATCTAAAATAAATTTAAACTAGG
>PVKS010009533.1:0-63690 GCA_004027875.1 Aplodontia rufa | reverse complement strand
CTTCACCCGCCCCCTCGAGGCCTCGCTACATTAGCCCGTTCATTGCCGCACCTGGATTTCGGAGGCACACGTTTGACCAATAAGCCTCTACGTGTGCCTTTTGAAGGATCTAGAATAATTGGCAGGTGATGCCAATGCAAAACGGCTGAAGCCCTTCTTGACACCCTGTTTTTCAAGCTTAACAATATACAATCTAGCAGCCCCTCCCGAAGGAGCTTATGCAAACAGCAACAAGATCCAGGGCAGCTGATAAAGTAAAGGTCAGACCCCAACACAGTACTTAGTTATAATAATTTTAACAGGCTAATGAAATAACATATTTTGGAATTTTTCATCTTAGTCTATTATAGCTAATTGTATTTTTTTTTTTTGCTGGCAAACTAATTAGATAGCAATTGTTTGAAACAATGACAAAAAAATAGCATTCCCAACTTATCTGCATGGTATTTAACATTTTATAATTGTTTTCTATTATTTTACTTCTCAGTAGTTTTAGTATATATGATTTCATTATAACATAAATGTCATAAGGTTATTTCAAAGCCAGGATGACCTATTTTTATCTATTTTATGCAGTCCTGATGGCCTTGAATAAACGTATCTGCCAATTTACAGTCTAATTGTTTCCTCCTCCTTCTACTCTCTCATTCCAAGCCACACACAGGACTTGCTCTGACAACCAAATGCTTCCTGTTCATCTACTCTCTACTGTTTCCTAGGACTGGCTTGCTCTTCTCTAAGATGTTTTAGAGGCAAAGTTGTCCCTAGACACTTGTATGACGTTCTCAAAACATCACCTTGATGCGGTATCACCTCATCTGCCTATATGATATTGGTAAACCCATCAGTCTCTCATGTATTGTCCTGTTTTATGTTTTACAACAATGTACTGATTTAATCTTTAGTATTTTTTCTCCCAAAAAGTTTCCTCACAGAGTGAAATGTGCACTGCTCAAACCTCTGTATCCTTAGTGCCTAGAACAGTTCCTATTACAGTATAAATGCTAAATGCACATTTATTGAACAGGTAAATTATATGTCAGGTGTGAAAGGACCCTACGAGATTTGTAACCTCAGTACTCTTAGGATTAACCTTAGGCAAAGCCTTTTCTAAATACAATTAGCAGAAGATATTGATTTATATGAAGCCTTCCAGTGTATCCACAGGAAAAAGAAAAGATAATTTAAAAATATTTAACTCCTCCTTTGCCAAAACAAAACACCAACAAGAACAATTTTAACAGAGGAAAAGTTTATCTGAGGACTCAGTTTCAGAGGTCTTAGCCCATAGGTGGCCAGGTCCAATCCTTGGGGCTTGAGGTGAAGTGGAACATCATGGTGGATGACATGGCTCCAGGGAGCAAGAGAAACTCTACTCCAGATAGAAAATATATACCCCAAAGGCACACCCCCAGTGACCCACCTCCTCCAGCCACACCCTACCAGCCTACAGCCATCAAATAATCCCATCAGAGGATTGACTCACTGATTGAGTTAAGGTGCTCATAATCCATTTTTTTCATCTCAATCTTCCTGGATTGTCTCACATGAGCTTTTGAGGGACAATTTTCATCCAAACCATAATGGAGGCTTTCTCCTACTTTGCCCACAAGTGGTCCGGAAATTGGATTAAACTGTCATGTTGTCTCCAGAGTATTAGGGAAGTATATAGATAGGCAATTTGTTGATCTAGTAGCTCTTCTGGTTTATTTTAAGGAGAAGGATAACTACATAACTGAGAAAATATACAGAGGTTTATATATACTGCCATTGCTCTGCCTACCTCTGTCTTCGTCTACCCCCATTCTTCCTAAAAAGGAGTTTTTCTAAGTTGTTTCTAACTTTCTAAGATTTTTAGAAAGATCAGGAGCATGAAGGGGCCACAGCTAGTCTACTTGGAATCAGGTCACTGGTTTAAAAGCAATGAACTCCATGGTATTTATTCCACCTCTCTTCCATGAGACCAAGTAAGGAAGTGGTCTCTAGGAGGAGTTCTTTGTATATTTGTCTGTTTTTGTTTCTCTTCTGTTTCACTTTCCTATCTTAACTCAGTGTGTGTTGCATAGTTCACTGTGGAATAAAAAATTTAGATTCAGGGGAAAGTTATAGAGCTGATTGCATCCTGAACCTCTCACTTAGATTTATTATAATCTAGCCTTACCACATTAAAAATGTTTACTGTGTATGTTTAAAATACAAGACATGATGTTATAAGGTTTAAGATACATACATGACATCAAGTTATAAGGTAGAACCTGTATGGTAACATGGATACCATAGCAGAATATTAACCTATCCATAATCTTAACTGGTTACCACTTTCCACCAGCCATCCCTGTGGCAAGACCTGCTAAAATCTACTCATTTATTAAAAAAATCCTGAACAATACATTATTATTATTTTTTATTTGTTTGTCTTTTCATTATATCTCATGACAATTCCATGGCAGACAGGGTGACTTCGTAGAGCAGCATTTAGAATTTCTGGGCCCATGGCCACAATAATCAGGAAAATGCCACAAATTCCCACCTCTATCCTAGTCCATAAACTGTTGGCATGGTATTTACAGAGATATCCTTGATGCACATTTTTTTAGTAACTTAAAAATTGAATTTGGTTTAATTCGGGATTGTTTTTGTTATTTTTCACCAGTTTACATCTGAAACTGATTTATTTTTTTTTTCCTTTAACTTTTTTTTAATAGAAGAATGGATCTCTAACCTAATTATTGGCTAAAGCACTTTACTTAAGTGAGAATAAGTTTGCTCTTATTAGAAACAAGACTTTCTGGGATCAGGTTGTAGACTAGTCAAAATTATCACTCATTTGTGAAACCTAAAAATAAAGAGAAACCTTAATTCCTAACCTGTTTCATAGTCAATATGACTTATTTTCCTATCTTTAAGTGGAGATAAGGCATAATTCTTTAGGAAGTTTCCTACAGATGGATTAGGAACTACTATTTTTCTCCTGCCCAAAATGACATACTTGCAAGTAGGATATTAATAAATTTCCTAAAAATTCAAGTCTTTAGATATATAGGGAGGCAGGACATATAATAACCTAGCAAGGTACCTGAGATTATAGTTAAAACATGGGCTCTGTGCTACACCATCACAGCCTACATCACTAACTACCAGTTTGAACAAATCTTATCAACTCTCTGCACTTTAGATTCTTCATGTCTGGAATGGAAATAATCAGAGTTTATAGTTCAAAGGATTGTTGTGAGGAAGCCATGAATTAGTATGCTAGATGTATAGAATAGTGCCTGGTTGGTAGCAAACAAATAACAGATAGTAGCCATTATATTGTACCCACATCAGTTAAAAGAACAAGCTGAGACAAGCTGTGTCTCAAATGAGCTTCACTATGGGTTAAGTGCTAACCATGTTAAGTTTTTGAGTGCTCTGTGCCTTAGACTATTCAATTATAAAGGAAGATAATAAAGCACCTAATTCATAGGATTAGGGAAAGATGAAATGAGATCAAAATATAAAATATTGAACATAATTTGTAATATATAGGAAATGTTCATTAAATGTCAGCTGTACTGAAATTTTGTTGGATCTATATTGTAAATTGCAGAAAATTCATATTAACATTGAGTCTTTCAATCCATGAATACAATAAATTTTCTATTTAAGTAGATCATTTAGAAACATTGTTCAATCATTTGATTTTTTTTCATTGTACTTTTCAGCACATATGTCCTGCACATATTTTGGGGGCATCCAAACAAATTCAAAAGAAAGTGATTTTATAGAAATTATCATTAGGTAAACTCATCATTAGGTACTGTGGTTGGAAAACTGGCTTGAGAGGAAGTGATTGTTATCCACTTCACATAGAATTATACACACAATGGAGATATTTACTAAACATTTTTCAATTAAACTGAGTTCTATTGATGAAAATATTTTCTTAAAATACATTTTCATTAGAGTTTTAGATGCAAAATTATATATTATGCCTAAATATGCCTTAATTTGACTGCATTAAACATTTCAATCTAGTAAGCTTTTAGAAATAATCTTCGTTTTATTACACTGAAATCACAACAAAAATTTTTATGGTCCTGCCCAAGATCACATAGCTAATTACTGATGAGCATGGACCCAGAACTTAGGATCCCAATGCAGTCTTTACTGCAATACAAAATCACCTCTTATTCTTTTATTTTATAAAAAGAAGGCAAGAAAGTACAGTTTGTTCTGGACTGTGATCCTATAACGAACACCTGAATCCAACTTCAAGAAACCAAGAGCTGAATCATTTCTTAATTATTAATAAGTATTCGAATATTTTTCTGTATTCCACAGAGAAAATATTTCATTTCAACTCTGAATTCTACTGTCAGTTTTTTCTCATATCTGTACATTTAACAAAGCACAGGTGATTTATATAGCACAGTATATGTCTCCATGCCCAGTGTTTCACCAAGAATAGGAAAGAGTTCAGACTCCCCAGCATGGCACTCAATACTGTTATAATCTGCTTCCAAAGTTTCTTTCTGTTTTTATCTGCCACTGCATTTCAACTGCTGTGGTACATAAAAATAGTTTCCAAATATGTGTTTCACTCTCTTATTGCTAAGCCATCAATTATACTGTTGTTTCAACTTGGAAATCTCTTCCTATCACCCACTCCACCTGACCAAGTTGCAAATATTATTTCTCTGGACTAAAATATATTTTCTGTACACAATTTATAGCACTGTTTTGCACATTATAGTATTTCTTCTACTACTCTGTTCACTACAAATAAAAGATTTCATTATGTTCTATGTATCTTTGATAAATTGCTCTTTACTAAACTGGCTTAGTTAAAATTTACTGAGACCAATGCCAAATGTTTATGTTGCACTTTGAAAAAAAGTGAAATGAATTCACTGACTTATGGGATTTTACAATCCTATTGCTAAGAAATTCCATCTGTTATGGTTTGCATGAGGTGTCCCCCAAACGCTCCTGTGTTAAAGCAGGATATGCAGAGGTAAAATCATTAAATTATGAGGGCTTAACCTAATCAATCCATCCCAGTTTGAGTGGACGGATTGGGTGGGAACTGTAAGCAGGTGGGGCATGAATAGAGGGGGTGGGTTTCTGGGGTCAGGCCCTAGAAGGTGCATCTTCCCTGATTTTCCCTCTGCTCCCCCTCCCTCTCTCTCTGCTTTTATACCACCATAAGGAACAGCTTTTCTTCCACCCAACACGATTTTCCCACATGATGTTCTGCCTCACTTTGGGCCTAGAGCATTGGAGTGGTTCATCTATGACTGAGAACTCTGATAATGTGAGCCAAAATAAACTTTTCCTTCTCTAAGCTGTTCTTGTCAAGTGTCTTGGTCACAGTGACACAGAAGCTGACTAAACCACCATGTAAACAAAGAACTTCTACAAATACAGACTATACTTAAATGCTCATGTAAATAGCACACAGGATTTACTGTATCTGAATTATAGGCTGAAATAGAGAAGATAGAATAAAAGATGGAAATTTTGTATAGGTATTGAGAGGAAGATAGGATTAAAAGGTGAGAGGTGAACTATGAGGATTTTACCTGGATTTACTGTTGGGTACCATTTTTTTTTTTTTTAAGATAGAGGGACAGGGAGAGAAAGAGAATCAATTTTTATCCAGTTTTTCATGTGTCCTTCATTGATCCTAGACCTTGCTGTATATATGGTGCTGGGATTCGAATTCGTGTTCCTGCACATGCCAGGCAAGCGCTGTAACCACCAAGCCACCCCTCCAGCCCCTACCGTTTTGTTTTTTTTTTTTTAACCAGAAAACAAACCATATGGTTCTAAACTAGGGAGCCAACTTTTGCTGCAGAATCAACTCTACCCTGGAAAGTACTATAAAATCTTACCTTCCATAGGACAAATATTTCAGCATAAAAATCATGAGTATATTTAAAAAAAAAAAAGCTTTCTATTTGGGAGCTTTCTCCAAGGGGGGGAAAAATGTCTCCTTGAGAGGTGGTATCATGTTCCCAGAGTCTATCTAGCTCTGAGAAGTATGCCCAGCACTGGTGATTTATGAGTCATCCAAAGACCTTCAAAGAGATCCTAGAAATAATAGTAACTTCTTGTCTCCTCTTTAAGAACTTAGGTGCAAGAAGCAATGGAGAACACTTGAGATACTATGTGAACTGAAAGCCCAGGAACTGGGAAAAATCAGTTTATAATTTCTATTGTATTACTCCCAGGACCTGCTCATTCTACTATATTTTTCTCCTTTTTTGTATTTTAGGTTCTAAGTTATGACTAACTAAAGAGGATGTGTGTATGGAACTTCCTAGCATAATTTATAGTGTATTAATAAGTAGCATCCTTAGTAGAATATGCACTTTTTAACAGCATTTTGATTTATTTTGTTCATTGAAGTGTCCCTTGAGTTAGATTTACCCAAAGTAGGTGCTTAGTACACATTTGTTGGTTGGAAACATGAATACCTTCCTATGGAGCTGTGATGTAGTGCAAAGAAAATACATCTGCTTTCATTTCTTTTCTGTGCCTGCATGTATGCATATTTGTTCTGAATTCCAACTGGCACCATCCTCTTGAAATCAAAATAAACCATACTTGTGAAAAAATCTGTAATTCTCAAACTGTACCTAATATGTTTCAGATATTTACTAGCTGAATTACATTATGTAATTTCATACAGTCTTCACTTTCATACAATATGGGTATTTTTATTATCCAAGTTTCAAAGATAGATTTAGCATGTGAAAATTTTAAGAAACCCTTCCAAATAACTTGGATATAAGGTTTCCATACATTCATTTTTTAAAAATATTGACAAAGAATTACAAAAGTTCTCAAAGTTTTCATAAAACTTTAAACTCCCTTGAACTTAATGGGCAGGTAAAGCTACATCTATAGCAGAGAACAGCTTATTATGTAGATATTTTCCCTGTTATCTTTGGCTTCTTGGATCTAAAGTAAATTTACAGAGATAAATTTTTATCTTCACCTGAAGTTTGATTTTTATTTATTAAAATAGGTAATATTTTCAAAACTTGTAGAATTTCTAATACAAATGCAGAAAAACATTTGATGGGATATAAGTATCACAATAAAAAAATTCTGACACATTCAGTAAAATAAAGGAAAATATACCTATTAATGAAAAGAAGAGAAGCAGCAATCAGTAATCAGCTTTGCACCAATTTAGCTCCAGAAATTTCTAATGGAAGGATGGTATTCGGCTAAATGATGAAATAACAAAATCAAAGTCTTTAAATGTTTTCAGATGTTTCTTTCCTAAAAGTATAGTTAATATTTGGTAAATGTGGCACAGCAGACTTTATAAATGAGATTTACTACTGCCATTTTTTTATTTGAATGTTGATTCATTTATCTAAATATTTTAATGAACATCTATCACAGGACTGACACTGTTCAAAATACTGTAACACATAAAGCAGTCCTTTTTTCCTGGAGACTGCTTTCTAGTAGGAATAATAAATAACAAGTATACAAGTAAATATTAGCATGTCAAGATCTAAAGAAAGCAAGAGTGCATGGTAAAAGGGATAATGAATAATGTGACAGAGTGAGAGAGAACCTGAAATTGCTGAAGTATTAAGTGTCATGAAATATTCCCTGGGTCTAAAAATCATAGCCTCTCCCAGACTTCAAAATAGAGACTGTTTGCAAAGTTATCTGTATTGCAGATTGGAAATTCTGAAGAGGCTCCTACAGTATTAAAGCAAGTAAAGATTTTCCCCCTGGCTTTCAGAAGGAAAATCTAGATTCTTATGTCTCTTTTGAGGAGCACAACACATATTAATTCAGTATTTCAAGTTCTCTAGTTGCTGGCAATTTTCTTGGTGCTACTTTCAGAATTAGCAAAAATGATACCAAGTTGGAAATGTTTCATCTATACAGACAGATGAACTAAATGAATACTGTACTATAAATTTTCGGAAAATTTTTACTGATTCATTTTTTCAGATTATAATTCAAGTGAGTCAGAGACAGGAATGAAATAGTCAAAGAATTTTTTTTCATAACTGATAAAACAAAGAATTCCAAGTAATAAATAAAATTGGTCAGGTTTACACCAAGTACACTCAATTCTCTTTATTCATGAATTCTGCATTTGCAGATTTGTAGACTCAAGATCTCTTAGTGCTTTGTGGATATTCAAGAATATTATAGTCAGCTTTTTCACTGCTGTGACCTAAAGACCTGATGAGAACAATTAGAGTGGGAAAAGTTTATTTTGAGGCTCATGGTTTCAGAGTTCTCAGTCCATAGATAGCTGGCTCCATTCCTTAGGGCTGAAGGTAAGGCTAAAGATCATGGCAGAAGAGCATGGCAGAGGAAAGCAGCTCAAGGCATCATATCAGGAAGCAAAGAAAGACTCCACTCACGAGAAACAATATACCACAAAGATACACCCCCAATGACCCGCCTCCTCCAGCCACACCCTGCCCACCCACCTTCAGTTACTCCTCTATAATCCCTATCAGAGGATTAATTGGGTTAAGGCTTTCTTAACCCAATCATTTCTCCTCTCAGCCTTCTTGCATTATTTATATGTTTAACATACGAGCTTTGGGGAGACACTTACTTCCAAACCATAACAAAGGGCACACACAAGCAGTGAAAATTTTGAGTTACCTGACATCTCATTCCCAGGTCAAACAAGGTGACACTGTGCCTCTCATTTCAGCTTTAATAATCTAAGCAAGTGTCACCTTTCAGGTCTATTCAGTGCTATGTTTTTTTTAATTTTTTCATTAGTTTGTTTTTATTTGGTGATTTCCCTCAACCACATCATTCAAGTAAGCTATGGTTTGAATAAGTGTGCCTCAAAGTCCCTTGTTAAAAGCTTGGTCCCTAGTCTTTGGGACTACTGGGATGCAGTAGAACAATTTAGAAGTGGGGCCAAGCTGAAAGTCTTCCAGTCATATGCGGGTGTTCCCTTGAACAGGATATTGGGACCCTACCCTCCTTGGTTTCTCCACTTGTTTCCTGGCTATAATGAGGTGAGCAACCTTCTCTGTCAAACAATCACAACATGATGTGTTGCCTCATCACTAGCCCTAGAACAACAAGCCAGCCAACCATTCACTGAAACCTCCAAAACTATGAGGCAGAGACTTTTTTCTCTCTTTAATTTGATTTTCCCAGGCATTTTGTTACTGTAAAGCAAAACTGACCAACCCAAAGATCTGTTTAGTTTTACTAAGCACAGAGGGGCAGTGATATAACTTACAGAAAAAAATAGATGTGTTAGATAAATAAGAGCTATAGGTCATAAGTCTGATATTAATGAATCATCAAATATATTGTTATTAAATATAGTATCTTTAAACAGAAATACATATGAGGTGATATATGGATTGGTTGATAAAAAATATTGTGACCAGAAGCTTACAGGAGTCTAGACCTATAGTTCCCAAGGTAGCAATGGTTCAATATTCACCATTTCAGACTTCCTGGCAACTTTATGGAATACAACTGCTGTGATTGATGAGAATCAAGTGTTCACAACCTGAACATTTCACATTACTTCTGCAGCTACCATCCTGGTTTGATAGCAGCTAATTAGCCTCCTCTTCTTCAATCCATGATCCTTTATATTTCTCCACATAGCAGTAGATTTGTCCTTTGAAAATATTATTAACTGAGTCATTCCTCTGCTTAAAACCATCCAATAGTTTCCTATTGTCTTAAAAGGACTAGGCAGTCCTGCATGATCTGTGGCCTCTACTTTAACACAGCTCCTCTCTGAACTTACCTTCTGCCACTTTCCCAGTTCACTTCCTCTCTAATCTCCAGGCTGGTACTCCAGCTTCTGTGGTTTTCTTTGACAAGTCAGGTACATTCCTACCTTAAGACCATTACCCTTCCCTGTCTTCTGTCCACAATGCCCTCTCCGAGCTGAATGATGCATGTTTCTTTCTTTCTAGTGGGATTTCTCTAAGCACCTTCCTAGTGAATTTATCACCACACTGCATGTTCTATGTGTATTTTCTGGTTTATTTACTCTACCTCTATGAGGTCTTACTTAGTATTGTTCAAATAGCTCCTGACCTATAACAAGAATTAGATAATAGTTGAAATAAGGTGTGAATAAAAAAAATCACCAAAGAATGGATTGGTTAACCACAATCTTCAAATAAGAACTAGTTCTTGTGTTTTAAAATCCTCTCTAGTCCACCAGATAATCATTAAATATACTAAAAACCTTTAGAACTTGTTTGATCTGACTGGTTTGTTCACAAGACAATTATTTTTGAGGCTGGGATTGTGAGTACACAGATCACAATGTTGAATAAGACAGGCTCACATCTACCATGGAGGTCCCACTTCAGTGGGAGAAAAGCTACTGCCTGCACCTTTTGGTAGAAAATAAATCTCTCTTGACTTCTAAAATCACAGTCTCTAGTCAAGCACAAATGTTAGATTTTCCAGAGGCATAAAAAGAGAGCAAGAGAAAAAACAAAAAGCTATCACTAAATTCAGCACACAATCCAGAAATTGCAAACAAATCCCAGAAAATATGCTGTCAGGAAGATAAAATATTTCTTCAAAGAAAACACTGAAATGTGCAGATTTTCTACAAATACCAGCTAATGAATAAAACTGAAAGAACACTAAAATAACTCACTGTTAGGTGTATGTTGGCCATCTACATTCTCATGGCTAGCTTATCACAAAACGTGAAGTCAGGCCAGGGCCCAGAGCCTGAGGACCAACTGCCAGCAGCCACTTCCACCATTCTTCACCCCTCAGTGTCTTGAGTTGGGTCCCAGAGACCACCTGACACCTCTTATTATACCAACTTGAAGTAGTGTCTCCCTCCAATTGGCTTGTAGGTGTTGCCAAGAAATGCAATTCTTCTGTTTGATAAACTGTCTCCTCCTGTGCTTTAAGTCTTAAAGTATACTGAGCCTTATTACATCTCCCTCATCCACCTCTTATTCTACTCTGTAGTTCTTCAACATTGGTATAGAATATTTCCATATTTGTTTCCTGGTCCTTGACCATAAACAAAATTTTCTTCCTCTATATTTTTAGAAAGAAGAAAGAATATTAATGTTACTTTAGAGGGAGAAAGAAAAAAAGTGTGTGTGTGTGTGTGTGTGTGTGTGTGTGTGTGTGTGTTTTCATCTTTGGAATGCATGAGCAAGGGAAAGCAAAGATAATTACCTGGTCAACTAGGCTGACACAGAAAATATAAAATATCCAGCTCTCTGATAGATGAGAATTACCTATACCTCCCTCTAGATATCAATTGTTAAGAGTTGGATGAGAAATTAAGAGTATCATTTTCCTCTGATGTTAGTTGTTTTTACTGGACACTAGTTCATTTGAAACTCTTCTCATCCATTTATTGTACAAGTAAGCATGTGTGCGTGTGCACATGTATAAGAGAGCTTCCCAAGAGGATGCTGGTGTACTGAATTTGCAGTCTGCACTCCACTGCTTTCGCTTTGTGAATTGGGAAGTAATTCCTCATTTGGAAGGCTTTGGACAACAATAAGTTATGACAATCTCTCCAAAAAGTTATTCAAGTCCTTTATGCTATAGGATTATTAGACACAAGAACAAAATTATTTGGTATCTAAGAACAAGACAGGAGGTTGCCATTTAAGATAGGTTCATTTTGCTGGTATTTTTAAAGGAAATACTAAATTCTCAGGTCTAACATAGATGGAAATAAATTTTGGATTTTTTTTTATTTCTCATGGGAAGATTTATCTTTATGACATTAGCTCCCTGAGATATCAGTTTATTAATGGGTCAGCCGAGCTTTACAAATCAGGTCTAAGGACTTCTAGTTATTTATAGCATCTGAAGATGCTCTGAAAATAAGCATTAAAAATCATCTCACAATGTAATACAATTGGCACTGAGACATTCACTTCACAAGTCGATGTAGGATCAGAGCCTCTGTACTCCAACTGACATGGGGCATATCAGATGACACGCACGCAAGATCTCTGCAAAGTAGTGCCTCATACGCCCTGGAGCACCTTAATGTCTTCAGGCATTCCAAACTCACAGCTCTTTCTACCCACTTTTCAGTAATTTATAAAAGAAGTGGAAAAATCAAAGTCAGAGCAGCTGTCTCTAAATTTGGAAAAGCAGAAAAACTGACTATTTTGGTATGTAAACTAGTTTAAATTCAAAACAAACAATTTTTCCCCAAATCAATAAAAGAACAAGCCAGGCAGTTGAAATTAGCAGTGAACACTAATGAATTGTAATGATATTTTCCAGGACTATCATGAAAGAACTGTGATTTTATTGCTCCCTGTTTCCCTAAATCATCATTACATGTAAATATTCTTTCCAGCTCTCCTTTTCCTTAATAAGGGTGTAGTATTTTTTTTTTTAAAGAGAGGAGGACAGTGTGTGTGAGGGAGAGAGACAGAATGAATTTTTATTGAGTTTTTCACACGGCTTTCTGTGCTCTGACACTCAGCTGTGTACGTGGGTGCTGGCGTTTGAACTCTTGTACTTGTGCATGCTGGGCAAGCTGTAACTGCTGAGCCACCACTCCAGCCCCTGCAGTATTCTTTTAATCTGCATTTGTATTTCTGCAGCTGAAAATCAACATTCAACCTTCTTAAAATTCACTCTTGATTTCCAAGTGGAGCGGGGCTCACTTACGTGAGTAAGGATATATCCAAATTCTGGGACTTTACTGTTCCCTCCGCTATTTTTCTTCCTTCACTAGGAATCACAAACTAATGACCTTTGGGATATACATACAAATATTTTTATTTAGAGTATTTTTTTTAAAAATTAAATATTAATATCTTTAGAGTAAGAAGTCCCCAGTTTGACATATGGTGTCCTAGTGTTTTTTGAATGGTTTTTTTCACACACTTATCTTTCGTGTCCACATACCCAAATGAGTTTGAAATCTAACAATCTTTTACATGCCTTGCATTACTCTTACTACTCATCTTTAATCATAACATAAACATAACATAAACATAATCAAACATAAATCTGATCTTTTAAAACTTTTCTCCTCCCTATTTTTTCCATGAATGAAAAAATTAAAAAGATACGTCATGTAGTCTGAGATATCCCTATACTCTTCCAAAAATGTTTTGATCCATTTATTCTGATTGTCCAAAAACAGAAATTGAAAGCCTCTCCCTCTAATCTCTACCTTCTTTAAATATAATTTCTAAAAAAGATTATAAATTGAAGGGTAAGATATTTCATTTAAAACTTATTTTATCCCAATTTTAAGGTATGAAGGCTGTTCATTAAAAAGCGTAATTTTCACCCTCTCTGCTAGATTCCCTCATGTCCCTTAGAATGTTGCAATACATGTATTGCTTGTAAGATTTTCCCTTGCCAACACTTCCTCAATGCAACAACGCAAGTCTTGATTTTCCTTAAATGCTTACTGAAGGGTTGTCTATACTTGTCCCCTATTCATCCCTGCTCATTCTTATTGGAACCACAACAATCAACACAGTAAAATCATGCTTACTGTGATATACAACAGCAAAATTAGCAGCACTAATTCATATTCTGCATTTAGGAACAAAATGGTAGCCTAGATTCCCCTGAAAGCATTACATATTTGACTATAATTGTTAGCACATAATCATTGCCTGTTAGAAATAAAGAACAAAGAAACTTCTGTCTAGTTCTGCAATTGTTAATATTCCATGTCCAAAGTTAAAAGATTTGCTTACAGGTCATGAGTGTAGAGTATGGTATAGCAAGTTTCAAGTCAACTCCAGTACTCTGATGTAACCACAACTGGTAATAAATATTGTACTGAGAAAATAGTTGATCATCAGAAAACTGGTTGGGCTTCTAGGATTCAGAACAAAAAAAGTTGAATCATCTTGAGGAATATTTCATAAATCATAGGATAACTTGAGAAATTGACATATAGCATACAATAGAATATTTCTTCCTCATGACTTGACTACTGCTGTCTGGTAACTATAGTATTTCATAGGATTTTTCTTTTTATGATGCTGGGAACCTAAACCCAGAATGCATGCTGGGCAAGCACTTTACCATGGAGCTACATCCCTAGACCATATTTATATATACTGTCATTGGCTCATAAGTTACCATAATGGTCTGCTTGATTGAGATTAATATATATCCTTTTCATGAAAGTCAATTTCTATCAAATGTTACATATTGATTGCAGTCTTTTTCATGGACTGTAGGGTTCTAAGAGTACCACAAAAAAAGTACACATTGATTGAAGTCATTCTGAATTCCAAAACATTAAAACGGAAAACAAATGTGAGTCTTAGAATCAAGGTTATACTATACTGGTTGAAAGAGGAATGTTAAATAGGTTAACTGCAGACTATATTCCTCACACAAGGCAGAATATTTGCCTTGAGACTACACAGAAGTATGTGAGAGAGCTGTTGTCAGGACACTGTTGTAACTCCGAGCTGACCATGAAGACTGGTCTGGGCTGGGGTAAGTTTGAGACTTAGCTAATGTTTTATTTACTTGATTTTACTTGTGAACCAGTCTAAAAGTTGTGGTAGATTAGAAAATCCTCTCCCACCCACTAAAAATGATTTCCATGTACCAAAGCCCAGAACCTGCAAGTGCTATCTTGTATGTCAAGATCAAGATCTTTGCAGATGTGATTTGGCTAAGTATTTTGAGACAGATGTTATTTTGGATTATTCACTTGGGCTCAAATGCAACCACATATAACCTCATAGGAGGAGACAAAGGGACAATTGGCTGCCTATACAGACAAGGAAAAGATAATGTGAAGATGGAACAGAGAAATTTGAAGATGCTGGCCTTAGAGATTGAAATAGTATAGCTACAAATGAAAGGCTATCAGTGGCCCTGAGAAGCCAGAAGATACAACAAATAGATTGTCCTCTCAACCCTCTGGAAAAGAACAGCCCTACAAAAACTCAGTTTTATATTTTTGAATTCTAGAACTATGGAAATAATAAATTTCTATTATTTAAAGCCATTAAATTCATGATTAATTTATTACAGCATCCAAAAGAAACAAGTAATCAAAAGAAAGACACAAATGAAGAATCCATGAGGGTGAAGGTGTGGAACCATGTTTCTTTTCTTTTAATTCATATTGGTGCACCTATTCTCAGCAACCCAAGTGGCTGAGGGATGTGGAAGATCAAGCAATATCAAAGCTCATGCTCTTCTCACTATTGTGCTGCAACTTGGTGTTAATATGACGAAATTCTCTCACTCCCTAAAAATGAGTTCCATGTACCAAAGCCCAGAATCTGTGAATGCTATCTTATATGTCAAGATAAAGATCTTTGCAGATGTGATTTGGCCAAGTATTTTGAGACAAATGTTCAGACAACTTGGTGTTAATATGACAAAAATGAATGGCAAAATGCAAATTTTTAATTCATTTTCATTAGAGAGGAAAGACAAAGTGAAAACACATGGCCTTCTAACTGTTCTTGTATGTTAACAAGGAGACTGTTTCAACATGAATGATGTAGATTGACTAAGACAGGTCAAAATTTCCATAAAAGTTTCTTGTACTCTGTCATGGAACTACCATGAACAAGATAAAAACTAATTAATCTTATGCACAGGTGTACACAAAAAGAGAGTTGCCAAAACCCACCAATAGGTACAAAGTGTCTCTTCTTATATAACCTCTTTTTCCATGCTCTCTACCACCTTCTCTTAGTTACCCTAAGTGTTACATTAATGTGACTCCAACATGTTTTTAGTCAAGGGCCTTCATGTTCATATTTCTGTACAATAGTGCCTAATCCTTTTTTGAGACAGTGGTTATAATATTTCAAAGGATGATTTTCCCAAGGTTTTATAACTGAGAATATACTCCTAGTGCCTTAATTGTATATCAGCTTCTTCTGGTTCCCAGAATCATGTTAATGGAAAAAGCCTATGGTTATAAAGGAAAGAAATCAGCTGAACAATGAACTACCAACACTCCCGCTTCCCGGTGACACTGGGCTCCCTTGTGATGCTCAAACAGCCTTGCAATCAGTCTTACTTTACAGGTAACTTCAATAATTTTATGTTCTTTGAAAATGAGGTTTTACCCTAAACAATTTTAAATCTAAAAAGTGCTGAAAGGAGGCTGATGAAAATGGATATTCAGTTAGAAGCAAAAATACCTGAAATGATTTATATGTAGCCAAAATTTAACAATTTCATAGAAAAACAATTTGCTTCATGCTTTTAATTGACTATGAAATCAAGAAAAAAACCTCAATGTTTATCATATATATGCAATGATATTACATACATATGAGCATATATATATCTCATATATTTATATAATAGTGACTATTATGGCTTTTTATTTATTTCAGTGCTGGGGATTGTAACCATGGCTAATAGAACTTAATTTATATGTATTCTTTTAAAATTCAACAAAAATGCTTTAAAATTTCAGATCATTTTGTACTATATTTACTAACAGAGAAAATCTTATGCCAGCTATCTTCACAGAATAATTCTTTCAAAAGGTGGCATGTCTCAGGATTTTCTCTCTATTGAACCATTTAATACTTATAGACATTGCTGACAGTGTATAGTCTCTTTAAAAAGATTATTTTTCCTTTTCTCAAAATTTTTATTTTAAGAGGTTTTGAAAAGGATAAAATTTAAATGGGACTATTTCCCTCACTACAAATTTTTTTTGTATTTCAATGTTAAGAGATTAAACTCAATGTCAGACATTCATACTTAGAGTGAAACTTATTTTGGTGTTAGAAACATCTGTCTGTAGCTGGCAGTGTCAGGATCTAGACTTTGAGGTGTAGAAATCCTTGATGTGAGTTTTACCATATGTATAAACTGAAGTTGAGCAGCACTGTTAATCATATTTTAAAATAAAGATTTAACTTTCTTGTTTGGGAGTAAAATTGAGAGGAGTGATACATTTGGCACAAAGGACCTGGAGCTCAATAATGAATCAGATTAAAACATGATGAATGAACAGAGGCATGTAATTGTTCAGATGTAAAGGCCGTTTACAGCATGGTTAGCTAAATGCATGAGTCTGACAGTCAAGATTGCCTGATCCTTTTTTCACGACGAGCTATCTGACCTTTGTTGTTTTGGTTCTCTGCGCCTTAGTTTTCTCATTTGTAAAACAGGGGTGATGACAGCAAAATGTCCACGTCCATGGATTGTTCTGCCATCTCTAAGCAGCATCAGTACTATGCCTGGCAAACAGCAAATAGTAAGTGGCTGGCTAATATTATTAACTTGCTGACTGATAATTCACCCATTTGATGAATATTAAGCATCTGTTATGGTTTAGGCCATAAAAGCTCATGTGTGAGACAATGAAAGAAAATTTAGCCGTGTGTGGTGGCACACGCCTATAATTTTAGTGACTGAGAAGACTGAGACAGGAGG
This sequence comes from Aplodontia rufa, assembly GCA_004027875.1. Lineage (NCBI taxonomy): Eukaryota > Metazoa > Chordata > Mammalia > Rodentia > Aplodontiidae > Aplodontia > Aplodontia rufa. The sequence goes on along the minus strand of PVKS010009533.1, from coordinate 46,311 downwards.
ATTGCAAGTTCAAAACCAGCCTCAGCAATTTAGTGAGACCCTGTCTCAAAATGAAAAATAAAAAGGGCTGGGTGATGTAGCTCATTGATAAAGCACCCCCCGAGTTAAATCTCCAGTAACTTCCCCAACAAAGACAAGAAAAGAAAGTTTAGAGGTGAAATGTTGGGCTTATGACAGCCTTAACTCAGTGGATTAATCTGCTCATAGGGATTGACTGGGTGGTAACTATAGGTAGGCAGGGAGCGGCTGGAGGTGAGTCACTGAAGGCATGCTTCTGGGGTATACATTTTGCTCCTCATGTGCAGAGCTCTCTCTCACCCTCTCTCCCTGTCTTTCTGCCTCCTGATTGCCATGTCCTGAGCTGCTTTTCATTTGCCTCATCTCAGGTCCAGAGCATGGAGTTGACGATCTATGTACTGAGACCTCTGAAATCTTGAGTACCAAATAAACTTCTCCTCTGAAATTGCTCTAGTCAGGTCTTTGGTCACACCGATGAAAAAGCTGACTAAAACAACATCTCATCTACCTCAACTACTCATGTGCAGGCAGTTTGGCTATGTTTAAAAATCAAAGCATTAAATTTTGGAATAATAGGTAGACTACAAATTAAAACAAGAAATTTAAATACTTTAATATGGCTTTGTTATCCTCCTAGTATAGCAAAGTTATGGGTCTGTTTACAAACTTCATAAGAACACTCAAGACAGATTTTTCAAAGTATTCTAAAAGGATAAAGAGATTTTACTCCATCAAAGAATGAGTATACAAAAATAAAACAAAAACAAAAAACAAAAAATGGGAGGGGGACATAGTGTGGCAAATGAATGAAAATGGTACAAACCACATTGTCCTTCCTGTTGTACTCTTTAGTGTCTACTGGTATCTGTTGATAGTTCTACTTGGTAGGAGGAAAGTCCATTTCATCCAAAGTGAATTCTTTCTTTCTTTTCTTCAATGTCTAAAAGTAGCCCGTACTTTACATGTAGCATTTCATACATTGCAGAGAGACATTTTGGATATTATTTCTATATCATGGAATCAGATATTGCATGTGAGAATGATCCGAGTATAATAATGTGAGTATAATCTGTGAGGCACCAGAGATGGTCATTATTTTTCCAAAATAATAAGACTTCCTAAAAACACAGATATCCCTCATTCATTTTTGTTTCCTTAATACTCTTGCAACGTTCCATGGGTATTTGATGCAGAAGCGAGTAAGCTCCTGCCTCCAGCAGGGCAGTAACAGAAGGACTTCATGAAATCCCAAAGTCACTTGCTAAACTCTTACACTCATCTCCCACAAAGATAAAAATGAGGTGAAACACAACACGGCCACTTCAAATATGAAAGGAGTTCATTGATAAGGTAAGTATATGAGCCTAGACAGGGAGAAGTAGTTCTCTATTTTGCCAAGGTAATTGGGATGAGATAGAGATGAGGGTTGCCGGAATAATTTCCCATTAACTAAAGATCCAGGCATCCTTTTTAAACTCTCAGCTGCTGCCTGAGTCAGAGCTAACTGACCCACTTGGAAACTCTGGGAAATTGGAGTTTGCACAGTGGAGGACGCAGCTATGTGAGCCACAGAAGGCCATTCTCAGAGTACCCATTACACTATATAGAAAGCAATTTCCACCACATTTTTGAAATACAAAATTAAATAAAGTACATAATTACATTTATACTAGTCAGAAGCCTCTGAAAAGATCAAAACTAATCAATTTATGCTTTTACTTGATCTGTGAACACTTTTCACATGTTAATTCACTATAATTTTCCCCTAAAGTCTATAAAATGCTTTTTAGTAAAATATGGCTAGCTGAAGACATTCCCTAGGGAAAATGACCTCATGAAAATAATTCTAAAATTATCCATAATTGACATTAATATCTTGAATTTATCTTTGACTACAGAAAAAAAAAATAAAAAGAAAGCAAAGAAAAGAAAAAAAAAAACAATGTCTTGGAGTAGGAGAAAGAAAAATTTCAATCCAACCCAATAGCTACTTCCAGGTTAGTTTGGTAAATTGTTTGCAAGGACCTACATTTTCTCTTCAAATTTCTCATTAAAAGTTCTAAAAGGATAAATACAATGCCATCTGAAACCAGACAATCCTCCATAAATGATGCATATGGACAAGTCATAGCTGTAGACTTTTGCTTTTGAATTAATCAAGAAACACAGTCTAAATGCTAAAACATGTCTATCAGGCATGGAACTAGTTTCGGGTTTGAGAATTTCCCCTTCTACCAATTAAGGACTATTTTGTATCTTATCCTCTAAGAACAAGTGAAAAAGTGGCAAACACACATGTCTTTTCGAGAGTTTTAGAGAGTAATTAAGACAGCCAAAACGTAATTGAGGGTAAATGAGCTGAGTTTCACATGTGATACCACTTTTCCTGTGCTGCAGTATTTAATGCACAAAATGTGTGGGTAGAGGTGCATAGAAGTCCAGCACAAAATGGTTAAGAGCTGAGGAAACTGAACAATGTGCACTTTTAGTAATTCCTAGGCCTTTGAACAAAAAAAAATCCAAAGCTGTCTGACAAAGATGAAAACAACTGTAAATACTGAAGAAATGCAGTGAGCCCAATAGATGAGCTGCTTTTCCCCTTAAGGTGTTTGGTCATTTATAAGTAAGTCAGGCCAAGAGGGGGAAATGCTGAGCTGAAAGCAACTACTCAGAGGCTGAGAATTTACCACTGTTGTGCAAAAGAAAGGAGCTGACCTAAGTAGTTTTGTAAAAGAGTATTTTTACTAGATACTGCAGGGCTAACACCAGAAGGAACTGCATAAAAACAGCTGAATTTCTTACTCCCAAGGGCATGCATTAGCAGTTCTAAAACAACTTTACACATGTACTATGGTTGAACAAATAAGTAAATATATTGTAGATAATGAGAGTCAGGTTTATCCCAGAGGGGGAACAATTACAATGATCAAAGTGGGAATGCAAGAATGAACTCCAAGTTGGGAATGGAGTGAGAAATGTTAGCATAAATATATAAATGTCTTACAACAACCCAAACTTACTAAATTTCAGTTCCATTGGTCAGGGTCCATGTGAGTACCACAGGGCTGCATTCCTTCCAGCTGCTCAAAGGGAGAATTCATTTCCTTGCCTTTTCCAACTTCTAGGAGCCCCTCCCTGGTCCTTTGCGTCACTCCCTATATTTCAGAATCATCACAGCACATCAATTTTTTTTTTCACACTGTCAGTGTTTTCAAACAGCAAGAAAAGATCCTTCACTTTCAGGGACTCATGATCATATTAGGCTGCCTGTATTAATCTCCCATCTCAAAGTTCCTAACATTAATCATATTTGCAAAGTCCCTCTTGCCATGAAGGTAATATGTTCAGTGGCTCTGAAGGTTAAGATACAGACATGTGCACATTTGTCACCATAACTTTTACATATATTTGGGGTCTATATTTTTAACAACAAAGGTAAGACATCTGCACATGGGATAAGTAGCAGTCAGACTTGAGTGATGGGGAAATGAGGTTAAGGGGACATTTCTAAAGCCTGGGCTTACGTGCTGACCCACCCCATCCCCCCAAGCTTTCTTTTAAAAAGCAGTTCACAGAGGTAATTATGACTCTGTCCTGACTCAAGTCAGTAGGGTGGGTCACTTTCCTCAGCGAACAACCTGTTATTTGCAGGAGAAATGAAGGCCCAAAGACTTCTCTCTGCTGATAACCACAAAAGTTACTCTGACAGGGGAACTTTCGTGACCTTTGTGCAGACCAGATTCCAGGACTCAGGAAGACAGGACAATTAGAATTAACCTCACCCTACCACCACCATAAAAATCTGTTAGAGCAAGTTCCAATTAGAATTCTAGAACTTGGTCATAATGGGACCAGGTGACCCAGGATTGTCTTTGGATCTTTAGCATATCATTATAATAGTAAAATTTCCTCCCTGAGCATGTGCACTGCAGACCTGAAAGCCTGATGCAATCCTGCTGCCAGTCAAAAGTCAAAAAGTAGACCTTGGCCAGAAACTTCCCTCAGTCCCCCAAGGAAAGTGGAGGCCAGGAGGGACTTGCTTCTTTTCTTCTCTGAGAGGACCCACACTCTCCTTTTCTCCCTGGAGAGTATTCCTTACCTCCTTTTCCTTTTTTTTTTCTTTTTCTTAATAAACTCCTGCCTGAAATTCTTTAGGCAAGATTGCAAGAATAGTTGGTCACAGACTCAAGGTTGCTTTGACTATGTGGTAGAATCTTGCTTTGTAAGATACAAATATAAGAACTTAAAAATTTTCCCTATGATATCTAATATGTGTCATCATGTAATTACTCATTTTATTGTTAGTAACTATATGCCTTAACATCTAATTTGTCTCATGTTAAAATAGCCAGATCAGCAAATGATCAATAATGAATGAAAAGAGACAAAATATCATGGAACAAATGGGAAAAGAAAAAAAAAGTTTGGCATACAATAGAGCTCAGATCTTAGAAGCAGGTACCCTAAATGAAGATTTGGGGGAAAAAGTGAAGCCAAAATAATTATGAAATCTATGACAGAAGAATGAGTTTCTGACTAAAACATGCAGACTGCAATCTTGAGCCTGAAGACTGCAAGAATTCTCCATGTTCTAATTAAAATTGATAAACATATCATTCTTGAATTTAAAAAAAAAAACCTCACCTAGTATTTGATTCAAGAAACAAAAGTGAAAAAAAGCTAAGACCAAAATAGGTAGCTATGTGTCAGAAGCCATTTCTCTTGCATTAAGTGGGAATAACAAGGGTGCTAAACTCATAGGCATGGAGTTTTTTCCCCTTGCCTTCTGTAATCTGATTATTTATTGCATTAAATGAATACTAGATACAGTAATATAAAATAATTAGAAGAATGACTGACACCTAATAAGCAATCAAAAGATGAATATTATTAGGGAAATGGCCAAAATTAAAAGATATTTCACCCAAGTCATGTGCTCTTTTTGGTACTCTCCTTATTGGGACAGGTCCAAAAATGGCTACAGTTAGCTTTTCTTGCTGATATTTCCAGTGGGCTATGCTCTTTCATGTTATGCTCTGAGTATGCAGCCAAGGCTAAAAACTGGCTATGTTGTAGTTAGTGCGAAGTCAAGGCCAGGCACACTCTGTCTATACTCACAAGCACATCTAACCTATTGGCAATGTGCCTTCTTTGTTTAAACTGTACATTAAAAAGGCCTATAGGAAAGGCTCAGGAAAAGAGAGCAAAAGGGGGACTGGAAAAAGGCTATGGTCACCTCCAAATAAAGATGAGAAATATTTTTCCACCATGCCTTACATCTTCTTTCACCTACCAGATCCTCAAACCTTAGTCCCTGGGCCTAAGACTTATCTTCATCCCTATAATTGGCAGGATCTGGTGCAGGTGAGAGATGCATCTACTCTGGTGGACAGGAGGGACCTGTGGCCACTGAGCATCAGCATCATGTAATATCATGCCAAAGTCCTATTAGCATGATTCCTGGGTAAAGTTGGGATACAATGGATGGATTCCCTGTGAGCACAGACACTTCTGTTTGCCCTGTGGTAAATACGGACCTGACAGCAGACTATAAACTGAGCATCAGGCGGAGCCCAGGCACCAGCCAAGGACAAAGGTGACCATGGCAGGTGAGGAAGGGGGTGGGGGGAGAGGGACAGAGAGGAAGAGAGAGAACACATACAAAAGAGGGCTGCTGGCTCAGGCCTATGGCCACCTCCAAATAAAAATGAGAAATATTTCCACCTTGCCTCACATCCTCTTTCAACTAACAGATCCTTGAACCTTGCTCCCTGGGCTCATGCCTTACCCTTTGCGGTAGAAATAGCAGTAAGCTTTACTGTAGGGAACCAGATTTCCATAATTCTCATGTAAGGTTGCTTACTCTGTCACTCACTGTCTATGTGACCTGGAGAAATCCTTCATCTGCAAAATGCTAATGGAGGCTCATTTTGACAATTCTTTTTCCCAAGGACTTAGTCATACTTTTCTTGTAAGGTTGTAAGTAATCATCACTAATGCCATTCTCATTTAAGCTAAAAAGTGACAATAAAGGGATAGCAAAAAATAAAAGCCCTCTGAAAAATGTAATTTAAACATTAGAGCTTATTGATGAGTTCAATTGGAGGTATGTACAGTCCCTGCAGGGTTCTCGCATTTCCACATTTGGTTCATTCTGTCTCTGAAGATGAAAGAGGTTATTAGAGTAGAATGCAGAGAGCATAGAGATGATTTCCAGGCTTTCTTCTGGATTCCAGCTGTTCACATCTCCCCACCACCCCCACTGGGGAACTGACCTAAAATTTCATTTGGAATTAAATGATTTTTCTAAGTTCATCTTTCTGTTAACTTTATATATAAATAATTAGACTTTTTACATATATTTCCAATATAAAGAATTAGATTGTCTAAGATGAAATTTATAATTTATAAATACGAAAATAATAAAGACCACTTCATATCTGCAATTACAGCCATTTGTACTTAAGTTTTGGAAGAAATTCATGTTTCCAATGTTTCCATTCCACATAGAATGAAACTTGTAACTTTACCTTTTACTTGGTTTCAATACTACAACTAAGTCAGCTGAGAGCAGAGTGTAGAGCACTTCAAAGGGAAATCAGCCCCAAAGTCAGGATGTATGGGATTGAGTTTGGATACGGATTCTGGCTGCATAGATCTGAGCTTGGCACCATTTTTCCAGAGTATTCATATCTTGCCAAAATGTCACAGATTAGGTAGATCTAAGTTTCCTTCCAACTTTAAACTCCTATGTGTCAGTGAGCACAACATCGCTCAATCCTATACGTTGAATAAAATACTGAGAAGGATTTAGGGGATGAGATTATATCCTTAAACAAGACAGCACAGAGACTGGGCTTACAATTCTGAGTATTCTTTGCCTACCTTAATGAGATCAGCTCCCCAAGACTGTGCAATCTAGACCAGGATGAGGAAAGAGGAGTACAGAAACGCTGAAAGTAGTATTCAGAGGCGGAAGAGTGGGGCAATCCTGTTCTGAGGCCTAAGGGTTAAGGGTTAATGGTTTTGATGATCTGTCAGGTTCAGTCTGTACCCTGGGAAATTTCAGCCTTAAGTCACTCTTTTTCCAGTAACACCTGCAAACATTTTTATGAGACTAATTTAAATAAAAAGCTTCTCCATTATTAACCTTAATAAAAAAAACAGAAAAAAAAACTCCCAGATGGCAATTAAATAACAGAGTCACAGGCAACAACTGAGAGCTTTTGGTTTTGTGCTCTGGTAAGGAGCCCAAGAATTTACATTTCTACTTTGGCACAGCATAGTGTAAACTATTCATTACAGAAAAGTTGAAACTCAATAATAGCAGGAGAGGAATTAAATGTTTTATGCCATATGATCTTAATCAAATTACTTTCTATGGCTAATTTCCTTTATGTACAACCCAAATTATAGATGACATATCCAAAAAGGTCTGGATCAATTTGTTAAAATGCAAGTTTATAATTTTTTAATATTGTCAGAAAATGAAGGGATCTTTGGTGGAAGAAAAAACACGGTTCTTGCCTGCTTTCTATGTATTCTTTGAGTCTAAAATATTTATAATGCTCTTTTAAAGGAGATACTTGTTCCACATTTCCAAAAATATCACTCCTGCATATGTATGGGAATGTTAGTTTGAGTCAAAAAATAAAGTAGAAATACCATAAATTCATTTATTTCTAAGAAATACTGTCAATGAAAAGTAGTTTGCCTGACTCCAAAGTGCATCACTATTTTTCAGTGTTTTCTGGTCATTAAGCAGTTTTATGGAATGTCTGGAGGCTCAGTGGGAATGGCACTGGACTGTTAGAGATTGCTCACTCATAGGTTACAGTCAAGGAGATAGTAAAAGCATGCACAGTGTAATAGTCATGTGAGGAGCCTGTGAAAGAGAGGTTTTGAGATACATCATATCTGTCTTAGCCCAACAGACAATGGCTCCCAACTCAAAGACATACACCGGTAAACCTGCTTCATTTATAAATTGGCCATGAAACACTTTATAATAACAGTTAACAAGCTACTCTAACTGGATGATGATTGAAAATAATTTCATAATGATCTTTCTGGGACTCAGAATAACTTGTGAACTATGTTGTGATCTGCTGCTCCTACGACTTCTCTGTGATAGTTGGCATTTGTCATAAAAGTTTGAAAATCAAATAAAAAGACACATGTAGAATTGCTTGGCATAAAGCCTGGTATATAGAAGGAGCTCAGTAAGTCTTATTTTATTCTCCCCTTAGCTTCATTGGTCTAATATGATTATTTGTTATAATTCTCTAGTAATCTACAAATTTTTCTTTGAAAATGGCAAATATTTGCAAATAGAATACCATAATGAAATGTTACCTTGTTCCAATTACAATAATTATTTTCAAAAAGATAAAAGAAAAACGTTGGCTAGGATGTGGAGAAAAGGGAATCCTTACATGCTATTGGTGGGAATGTATAATAGCCATTATGGAAACTGCATGGAGGTCTGTTCAAAACTTTAAAGAAGAATTACCATATGATCGAGCAATCACACTTCTGGGTCCATATCCAAAAGAAATGAAATCAGTATACAATCCTCACTCTCAAGTTTATTGCAACACTAATCACAATTGCCAAGAAATTCAAATGAATAGTGTCCATCAACTGTTGGATAAAGGAAAAAGAACATGTGAAACACCCACACAATGGAATATCTTTCATCCATAAAAGGAATGAGATCCTGTCATTTACAAAAACATGGATGGAACTAGAGAAAAGCATGTTAAGTGAAATAAACCAGACACAGACAGAAAAAAGTTCCCTATGATCTCATTCACATATGAAATTAAAAAAAAAAATCATCTCATAGAACTTGTGAGTAGAATGGTGGTTACCAGAGACTGGGGAAAGGATCAGGTGGAGGGAAAGGAAAGACTGATATTACTAAGCTATAGTTATGAGTAAAAAGTTCTGGTGTTCTATTGCATGGTAGGGTCTCTATGGTTAGTAATATTGTATTGAGTATTTTCAAGGAGTTATAAGGGAGGATTTTGAATCTCCTTACCATAAAGAAATAGATGATAGGCATGTTGATTACCTTGATTTGGTTATTATACAATGTATGTATGCATTAAAACACACATGGTACCCACAAAATATGTGCAGTTACAAGCCATTTAAATCAAAATTAAAAAAATCATTGGCAATAATGATTTTTATTCTAGTGAATTAGAATATTTCTCTATAAACATTGTCAACATACTTAGTTTTGTCCACAAAATTACTAGATTTTCTTGGAATTGTTCATTGTGCTCTAGAAGCCATATGGCTTCTAGAGGAAAGCAATAATGCCAGATAAATTATTTTTAAATGACATAAAATCTTTCATGCTTATTGTTCCTTTTTAGTTAAATAATATTCAATGTTTTGTTCTGCACTTCAGTGCTATTATTAAGCATACATCTATATTTCTTGCAAAAATTATGTAATTCTTTAAACAGATTTTTTTTGGCTGAACAAAATATTTCCAAATCTGAGGGAATGGACTTTTATTGTGTTTATATATTTTTTCTATATGAGAATGAAATACAGAATACAGGGGAAAAAAGGAGGATTTAGATGCTATTTTCATAAGTTTCAGGCATTCTTAAAATACAAATAAGTGACTACTTTAGTAACTTTTTATTTCTGCACTTTTACTTTTTCTTAGGAAAAAGTGTGCCATGCTACTTTAGCTGAGAATAACTAATTGTAGACATCACTTCATATTTCCTTCCTATGTGTATTTATTATTTATTATTCTGAGTCTTTTTTCATAAGCCTTAAAATCCAGAGCAATGTACTCCTGAAATTGGACTTTAAGCACAGAAAAAACATGTGGATAGTATATAACCATGTCCTTGCTGAGTACTAATACCTAGTAGTGAAACAAAAGCAATTTAGTATAATGTTTGCAATCATTATTGGACTGCATAAATTAAGCCTTAGTCAATTTTATGACTTTAGTTCTTTTTTTTCATAACTATATATTGGGAAAAGGAATTGTAAAGGGCTTTTTTTAAAAAAATAAGGATACTGTAGCATCTTATGGGAAATTTACTAGATGAAGTATCCATCTAGTTCACCATGGCCATATTTCTTTATACTCTTGCCACGGTATAGACAACACCCACATTTATGTGGTGGAATCCTGCATCCCTGGACATGACTGAGTGGGCCAGGTTTGGACACTTGACTCAGGATGGACTGGTGATGGAAGAAGACAAGAATATGATAAATGAGGAATGGTTGCACAGTGGAACAGAGGAAATTTAGGAATGGAGAGCATCGGAGCAAGCCAAAAATGGATATACTGGATGCCTAGCAAGGACCAGAAAGGAAACAAATTCTGGCTCTGATTTCGTACCTTTTGCAAACTCCTCCTGAGGTCCCTTAGCATTCTGCCTTAGTGTTTCTATGAGACACCATACTGTCCTTATTAAAAAGCACCCTTTTCTCATCCTTTCCTTTGTTTTATTATAGCTTCCACATATGAGAGAAAACATTCACTTTTTGAGTTTGAGTTTAGTTAATTTCACTTAGAATAATTTTCTCGATTTCCATCAATTTGCCAGCAAAAGCCATGATATAATAGAGCCATCAGGTTAACAAACAAACTGGGGGAAGTACAGTTATATATGTGTGTGTGAGAGAGAGAGAGAGATAAGTAATCATGTGTGTGGGGATTAGTGGAAATAAGAGACCAGAAGATAGGGAGGGCGGGAAGTGCCAAGGAGAAAACTGGACCAAAATATATTGCTATAATGTGTGCATGTATGAATATGTAACAATAAACCTCCTCATTACGTAAAACTATAATGCACCAATTAAAAAAAAGTAAAGGAAAAGCTCATGAACTTTAGAAAAAAAGCACCGTTTTTTCCTTAGTTTGAATTGTTTCTTATTGCCTGCACCCAAAGAATATTGTAACACATATTTATATATCCCTGGACTTTAGTATAGGCTTTGGTTAAATCAGTTGTTTCAATTAGCTATCAAAAGGGGAAGCTGAATACCGTCCCCTTCCTACAATCTTATATCTGTTATATTTATATCTGTTATGGGGGGAAATATAAAAGAGTCAAGAGACTCGGGCATGGGTGATGTGGGGATGATTCTGGATTAGGATCAGGGGCATATCATGTTGTTACTACATATACATTTATGATTGTACAACAACACAACTTTTCACTAAAATTAAAGAATAATAAAAGTGGAGCATTGAGCTGAAAAATAAAAGAATTCAATGTGTGATTATCCATGAAGCACTTAGAGCAGTGCCCATCACGTTCTAGCTCTACATTATGGGGGACTATTATCACTGCCCTGCTGCCCAGAGTCCATGTAGATCAACCACAGTCCAATTTCCTAATTTCAAATGCAATACCTGGCACAGAACAGGTATTCAATGAAGGCTTACTTATTGAAGAAGTGAAGTCTAAAAGCATGGTGCAATTTTGGTATGTGATTGGAATAACACTAATTTCCCTCAGATTACCACTTTTAGTGAAACATCCCTATATGAAGTTATGAGTTACTGTCACTATTGCAAATTCATTTTATTCTTAGTTTCATCTTTTATTGCACATAGTTTTCCCTTGATATATTTTATCAGTGATAGCTATAAAATATTTAATTGAGAATTATATGATTATATAAAATTATATAATCATATAATTTTGTAAAATTATATAATTCTATAATTTTGTAAAATTATATAATTCTATAATTTTGTAAAATTATATAATTCTATAAAATATGTATTTGAGAATTTCTGAATAATGGAAATGTATAGCCCTACAGACAACACTGTATGTGGGTGTGTCTGTGATCATGCCTTTTGTGTCTTTTTTCTTCATTTTGTCTTTTTTCTTCATTTCACAAGATTGTTATAATGACTTTAATATAAATGCTGCATATCAAATCACATAAATTTGGTCACATGTAACCTGTATGTGCTATCATACACATGTAACTTAAGAGAAAATATTAGTCCTACAACTGAGATTGTAAATAGATGTTTACATATATTATCAATGGGGTATCAATGGAGCTGCTATATGACCTAAGTGGCTCATCTTCGAAAACAATTTAAGTACAAACATTGCCTAGAGACTTCATACTCTAATTTGAGTTAGAACAGGGGAGCTGGGTTAGAGATCATGGACTTCTCTCTGCTCCACCTGTGCTTCTTTATATCTTTAAATCTTGGCTCCACCGGTGCTTCTTTATATCTTTAAAAAAAATTCTTGATTCTGGATAAGATTTCTGATCCGTAGGTATTTGACTATACAACCTATTCCTTTGAACTCAATCAGATTGGCAGGGCAGGATTGTCGTTCTTACTTACCAATCTGAAGGCAAACAACATTTGTTAAGAAAAAAGTGTGGGACATGAAGGCATGATAGGGAGGTGATGCTGTCAGGGCTGCCTAAGGACCCTGGAATGAAGTAGGAAAAGCCTGAAGGGAGAGTGGAAGGTTAAATCTCACCTGGTGGATTTGGAGGAAACAGATCTGAATGAAATACCTATGTAGGCAGAAAGAAAATTAGTGAAAAATTTTCAAGTAAACCTTGTTAAAACTAGTCATCTAAAAGTTGTGGCAAGTGGGACAGAATAAATACTGATTATTTTTTATTATCGGAAAGCCTTAATAAAGCCCTTATGTCTAACAGGAAAGGTGTTATATTTGTTCACAAATTAGCTCCATGGGTTAATTGAAATCTAAACTGGTGGGGTAAGGTCAAGGTTGTTAAGGAATAAAATTACAGAGAAATACCAGCAGCTGCCTGGAATGAGACTATAGAATACAAAGAATTATGTTTGACACCTGGTCTAGAAGGAGCTGAGAAGTTTTTCGAGAAGACACCAACAAATTATATGAAAATTGACCTTTTACATTTGACGAGGGTAGAGCATTGGCAATGAACCTTGAAAAAGTTTACTGACTCACACCCTCCCCAACCTACAAACCAAATGCTCCTTCTGAGCAGTGGGAGTGGTATGTTTGGGGGAAATCTAAGTAAGAATACAATCTCTTACTAACACAGGAAACCTTTCCACAAACTTAGAAAAGAAAACAGTTTTACTATTAAACAGTAAACCAGAATGTGATGTGCATCACCAGTAATTCAATAAAAGGATGGTGAAGACAGAATCTGACCTTTTTAATACAGCCAACACATACACCCCAACATGAACATGTCCTCAAGGTAAGCCACGACTAGTTCTTGAGTGGTACAGTTTTTCTGCACCTTTTGTTACAAATATTTCATCCTAAATTCATTTGGTAATTTGATGACCATCTGTGTTAGCTAACTGGCTTTATCTAAAAGAAAAAAAAAATAAAAGAACTCATTAGGCTCCTACTCTTCTACCCTCTGACAGACATGGCCAGGGCACTATCTGACTTGATAATAGATTTCAGAGTTGAATCCCAGGTCACAGAGAAAGTAATGGGGATAATAACAGTCCAGTGTCTTTAAAACCCCTCTTTTATTCATACGATTGTTGATGACAGATTCCACAACATTAACCAAGTAAACAGGAACTATGGAGTAGGAATTATTTTATGAGAAAATTTCCACAGTCTAGGCAAATACTTTTCAGTCTGTTCTATAATCCATTTATTCACTTTTTGTGTAGCTTTTTAAAAATAAAACACTAATTAACATATTAAAATAGAGCCAAAGAATTGATTTCACTCTGTTCTATAGTTTGGGTGCAACCAGCAATTCATCTACATTTTTAATAATCCCTCCTATAGCACAAATTTCTCAACCTTTTTAAAATTCGACTAAATAGTCCTGAAGTCCTGAAGCCCTTGAGAAACTTTTGACATAAATATTAAGCTCCTTCATAACAAACACAAAGAAGAATCTTTGCTGTCAATCCCTTTGAACTCAGAAGACACATGGTCACCAAACTGGGCACCTAGTTCCCAAGAAATTCTGCAGACCTGCCATCAGAATACAGAATATGAAGTAGCTAGTAAGGTGCACAGTGGGCCTATCCTCAACAGATTTACAGAAGAATTAGGAGAAAGAACATATGTTCCTCAGTAAAAGGCCCACTGGTGAAGGGAACCACCCTACTAACAGATAATCACCTGGAGCCAGCTTGAGGAAGGAAGGGATGGAGAGATGTGGGGAACAGGGTCAGTAAAGAAAGAAGGCTCTGGGAAAAGAAGGGAGTTTCTTGTTTTTATCTCTCCCATTTTTTCCTCAATCTTTTTTTTCCCAGGAAGTCCAAATTAGTTAAAACTTTCTATCTTAGGCTGATATATGTACCATGAATACCAGGAGTTCACTTGCATGGGACAACAACACATATATAAATAATTCCAACACATAAATAAATTTATCCAAATCAAAAGAAACAGCCTCTGGCAAGTGCAAGTCCAGATTTTCAGATACCCCTTGCAAAGATGTCAGAAAGGTTTAAGACAAAGCCCTGCAGACAATATTTCTGGCTATGGATATTTTCCAACCACATAGTGATCCTGATGAAATTTTAGAGTTTGTAATATGAAGGCTTATTCAAAGGGAAAAAAATCTTAGAATGATTTTTTCTAACTAGTGTTCCAAAAGAGCAGAGAACTTAGAGGGGAAACTTGCTATAATTCAAGGTTTCTGTCCTGATTATGTGGCCAGAAGGTATTCAACTGGTACACCCAATTTAAAAACCACCACATTCACCACATTGTTATTGTTAGAATCATTAGAGAAATATCAAGAAAATCAATCTCTATAAAAAAGATTTTTAGTTTTCTCTCTCCAAAAAAGTAGATGAGAGTATAGTTTTATTAAATATTATTCCCCAATGTACTATACATCACTCACAGATGGAAAACAGAAATCTCACTCATCCTCTTATATAGATAAGCAGGTGCATTCCATTGCTCACATGTTCTCTGAGCTGGACAATATCACTTGTCATACATAGTTCTTCTAAACTCAGTTGGGAATGGAGCTGACCATCTATATCAGTTAACTAGCTGCATTCAAAGTAAAACTCCCCGTCTTTCAGAGAGAGAGTTTTGCAGGGGTACTGGCAGTACTTAGGCTTATATACTTCCACAGTCACTGGGCGATAAGGGTGCTCTCTTCCTTGAGAGCAGCATATCAAAGAGATGTCTCACAGGAAAGGCATTCCTATATTGTAAAGCTGGCAAGAGGTTTATTTATCTTTCAAGAAGGACTGCTCATATTTTAGTATAGGCAAAGTTCATTTCCTGTGTAAACTGAAGTCTTAATCCTCAGTGTGGTGGTATTAGGAGGTGGGGTCTTTGGGAAGTGATTAGGTCATGAGAGTGGTGCAATGGTAAATGCAATTGGTGCCCAGAGAGATCTTTCAACTACCTCTGCCACATAAAGATACAAAAAAGGCCATCTACAACCAAGAGGGCCCTTACCAGAATGTAACCATGCGGGCTCCCTGATCTTGGACTTCCAGCCTTCAGAGCTATAAGAAACTTGTTATTTATAAGGCACCCAATCCATGGTACTCTGATTGCAGCCCAAATTAACTGAGATCCATTTCAAAGATACAGAGAAAAACCTTTAAAAGTTTTCTAAAATAAGTCCTCTAGGAAAAAAGAGTAGTGAGAACTCTTATTTTCAACAAAGAGAACTGAGTCTCTTATTTTTAATTTGTATTTTACCTTTCATGTGCAAGAGACCCAAGACAAGCTCTTTGATGGTCAGAGGGATTCAATTTAATCTTGAGAGCATTATGTAATCTTGTTTTGGGGAACCTAAAATAATATTCAAGAGAAAATGACTGATCTGCTTATTTAGTTATCAGTAGGCTGGCTGGTTGGGAATAAGAAGAAAAAAAAAAAAAGGTTCATGCCTTCATGCCATCCTCCAAAGAAAGGTTGTTATGAAGGGGATAATTTAAAAGTCGAAAGTGAAAACAGTAACTGGCTCAAATGGATGGAGCTGTTTAAGTGAAATTTGGAGAAAGGAGCAATGACAGCAAAGGTGTTAGGCATTATTAATATTTGGGATCTGAGAATCTGCTTTGTTTCTACTTCTTCCTATTGAAAAGCCACAGAAAAATTTTCTATTTAACCTACTCTGGAGGAATTGATATTCAATTATAAGAAATGTGATTTGGAGCCTAAATATTTCACCAGGGAGCTGAATTCACCTGCTGCATGAAAGCCAGAGTCTGAAATACATGAACGATAAGGCTGAGATAAGCTTGCCCATCCTCCATCAGTGAGTGGTCAACATTTTGTAATGGTTTCAGTAGAGTAACCTGGTACTGGTAGGCAGAACTTGTTAGGATGATTACATATGGGTACTTAAGGTTCAGTAACATTTACTAGAGACAGGGCTTTTGCCTGAAGCAAAAACTTGGAGGGGACCAAGGTCAGGGCAAGAACAGAAATGGAAAATGTGACTGGGCGATTATATGCTGGCCAAGTTGCTTTTATCAGAATGCATAATTGGGATGGATAGGGTATGTGACTAGGACATATTGCCCTTGCCCTTTTCATGAGGGATATCAACTCAGCCCTTTGCCTGGTATTAAATGGTTATGGTAATAGGAAACTTTGGAATTGTGCCTTCCTCTCTAGAAAATATTAAGAATTCTGAGAGAGCAAAGTCAAGTTGAGATTTAGAGAAAGAATTAAAAGGGATCAAGTACTTTCTGGTTTCAAGGGAGATTGGAGTAATAAGGCAGATTCTTTGTTGAGATCCCTAAATCACTGATCTAAAGAAAATAATTGAGGAAATAATCTTGATCTAATTCTTCTTAAAATATCCTATCTGGTCAGGTATTTTCTGGAGATTAACAATGGAATACAATAGAGTGGTTTCTCCTATTGCTTCAATAATATCTAACATGCTATATCTAAGACTATTTAGAAGTCCGGATGGAGGGGAAGGGTCCGTGTTGTGATTTCCATTATTACGGTTTCTTTCTAATTTGAGCTTGAGATTTTTTTTTTTAATTTTTGTACCAGGGATTGTACCCAGGGGTGCTTAACCACTGAGCCACATCCCCAGCCCATTTTATTTATTTATTTTTATTTGGAGACAGGGTCTTGCTAAGTTGCTTAGACTTGCTAATTCACTGAGGCTGGCTTTCAGCTTATGATCCTTCTACCTTAGCCTCCTGAGCTGCTAGAATTAAAGGCATGTGCCACCACGCCTGGCCTTGAGTTCTTTTTCTTGAGAGTGCCCCAAAACAGTCACTTTTTAAGAGTGACAACAAGGGATAAGTTAGGTTTGGGGGTGTGTGCATCAGGTGAGACACAATGAGGAAGTGAAAATAAAATGCATGAATCAGAAGAAATAGTTTGCTTACTGGTCCTGAAGATCTTGGTGGTGCTGAAGGGAGATCCACAAGACGACTGAAAGCAAGGCCAGGAATTCAACCAGAGTGCGAGAAGCCTGGTGGAGAGGGGAATGGGAGGACCACCACCCACCACGGGCTTTACCTACACGTTCCTGTGGGGGGTGGAGATTGTGGATTGAGCAAAGAAATCAGGCACCAAGGCAAGAACTTACTTATTTGACTCTGGTGTTGACTATTGAGTTTTATTATGGTCACCAGCTGTGGGTTGTGCTGTGTTTGGGTCATTGAAATGGAGAACAATCAACCACTCTGGGAGGGGAGGTTTTCAGTAGGGTAAAGGTGAAAGGGAGATATGGCTGGGTCTAAAACTACGTATAAATGAATGCTGAGATAGAAACTATATTAAACAAATTCATGATAGACCAGTGTATCATTACAGATTTGACTAACAGCTTTCTTTTCAAACCCAGTTTTGAAGTTCAGCCCGAAAATATTTGCAGCCAGCACATGCACTGGAAACTTTGGTTGAATCAAAGATTAGACATGGTATCCACTGAGTTCCTCACTCAAAGTCTGCCTGAAGGATCTGCTCCTTAAAATTTATTTGAAAGACAATTTCTAACTTGGTTACTTGGCATCTGTGGAAATATTCCTCACTGCCCAAGGATACCAGAAAACTCAAGGCCAGAAATACTGATCTCTCTTAAGGAATACCAGACAAGCATTTGAATAGTGATAGAGAAGAGTAACAAAATTCACTTTTGGAATGGAAGTGGTGTAGTCCACAGCACAAGGAACAGGGTGATTGTGGGGAAGGAGTCTATCCCAAATAGGAACAGTTCATTTCACTGCCTGATGGGCTGAAAAATAAGACCTTCTATTTTCATACTAATCCCATTGCTTTCTGGTCTGTATCTTATATTTCCCTACAGCCGAGGCAAAACAATTTTCCTGGTTTATTGATGGGAATTGTCAGATTGAGGATCATGTCGCCAGCACACATCCCATTGAGCTTGGTCATATCTCTACAAAGAAATGTGTACACTGTTTACTAAGAATGTCTCAATCATTAATCACCAGTAGTTACAGTGCATCGTTCTTCCCCCAGGGACCAGACTAAAACATGCTTTCTGTTTGCTTATGCCTGGGGGTCTTAGTTTCCTCGATTAGGGGGTTCTACTTTTTATTCAGCAAGATTTTCACATCTGAGTGCAGATTCACATCACTTAACTTGCATGTGTGAGTCCGCGGGTTCAAGCACCACGTACAAAATGAAAGTCAGATGAAAACTAAATAAAGTTGATTTTTCTCTCGCTCACTGTCCCTCTCTTAAAAAAAAAAAAAAGATACAGATTCTGACTCTGTGTGTGTCTTGTTAAATGACAACAGCTCCTCTTTAGAGCAGCATTGAACTTCTTGTCTTTACACTGCTCTAAAGGTTTCAGGTGATACTTCCCAGGGATGGGAGGCCTGACTTGCATACTAGAACCGTAGAATAAAAGGAGATGGGTGTAAATTAGGTTGCCAAGTTTCTTCTCCATTCTAATGAAGAAATTCCACTTTTCATTTTGCTTTATTTTCCATCCTTGAATGTGGCATTTCATTTGAAAAAGGGATTTTTAGTTGAAAAACAGGAAAACCACTCATTTTGTCCAATGATTTCATTGGCACGCAGGTTATAAAGCATGAACCTGATCAAAAAACCCTAGGCATCTGGATGTGGTGGCACATGGCTGTAATCCCAGCAACTAAAGAGGTGGAAGCATGAGGATTCCATGTTTGAGGCCAGCCTCAGCAACTTAGTGAGGCCCTAAGCAACTTATCCAGACCCTGTTGCAAAAAACAAAAAGGGCTAAGGATATGGTTCAGTGGTAAAGTGCCTCTGGGTTCAATTCCCAGAAAAAAAATCTCTAGGCAAAGCACTCTTCCTTTTCCCTTGTTAATCTTTCATATTGAATTTTGTTGGCAATCCTGGATTCCCAGCCCTGACAGCCCAAGCAACTTCTGACTTTGTCACCTTGAGCCCCTAGTTCCAAGACTCTCATACCCACCAAATACTTTTCTAGAGTGAAATCAGAGTCCTTATGACCTCTTGTGGTTATATGACATTTTTTAAATTGAACCTTAAAAAATTTGGAGATTTCAATCCATTGCAAACCTAATTCTCATTTTTTCTCTTTCACAATAGGAAGTGGGAAACTGAAGAAAATATCCTGAGGAAAATACACAGAGACCTGTGATGAAGCGCAGAATTTGTTTTTACTTCAGGAAATGTGTTTTCTTGAAAGCAACAATTCTAAAAGGACTTTTAAAATAAGCTGGTTATTTCCACCAGTTGTGGCATTAGACACACCTGAACTTAACACATGGTTTCAAATTTATTAAGGGGGCAACCTTATTTGGCCTCACGGGGCTTCATTTTTCTCACATGAAAAAATGTGAGCAAGAATATGTTGAAGCTGTTGTGAGGATTAAAAGCACTAGAAAATGTCAACCAATTATGTTATTTGACATATAATAAGTTCTTAGTACAAAGTAATCATTATTATCTCAGGTTGGCCTTTCTTAAAAAAAAAAAAACTGGATGAATAACCCTCAATGCATAGAATGTTCTCCAGTACCATTCTAAGACTAAACTTTGACAAAAATATCATTTATCAATTACTTAGAATATACCTCGAGAAATTCTGAATATATGAAAAACTGAACTAGAATCTTGAAATGACAATAGAAGCCTGAACTTTCTGCTTAAGGATTCTTCTCTCCAGGAAGCTAAAGCAACTCAACCTGAACGACTTTACTCAGGCCCTTGACTATCATGTTGGATTTTATTACCCTCATTATTTTCAGTATCGTTATAGAATTTCTAAAATTACTTCACCCCAAATATATACTTTCTGGGAAGAGGGAAGTAAGACCATGTACGCTGGTCTACAGGTATTACAGAAGAGCACCAGATGCGTCAGAAACACTACTGCAATAAATGTGAAAAATCAGACAAGTTTCATATTTCTGTAGCACAAAAAGTGGATAGGAGGGTTCTTTGTCTTGGGATTCAAAGAATGAAATCCACAGACACAAGGGTGAGAGCAAAGTAGCAGGACTGATTAGAGGGGGAAAAAAAAAGCAGAGCTCCTAAAGAGGGAGTGGTCACATGAAAAGGATATTGTCTAGGGGTTTTACTGGCTTGATCTGTCCCTATAGGGGATTGGTAGGATATAGGATTCAAAACTGGGGTAAATCAACTCTATTTTGCCTTTTCAGCAGTTCTGGAGAAAAGTGATTCTTAAGTCTTAATCAGCACTAGGGTGGGGGTGAGGGTGTATTGGTACAAGAGGAAGTACCTTTTGGGGCTGGTTGTATCTAGGGGCTGTTAAAGAATTGTCTTTGTGACTAGGACCAGCTGGGGTCAGAAGTTTGGTTTCCCAATCCTCTCTTCCTCCTTTACTTCTTGGAGACTCTTTTTCTGGTTGTCCATGTGTGATCTATCTTCCTGTTGCATTTCCATTAAAAATTATCCAACTTTTGAGTTTGCGCTCATAGGTTTAGTGGCTGGGAGGGAAAATATAAAAGTAGTTATGTGGTAAATTACTCTTTACCATCTTCATTGCCATCCAGGGACCATTATCCTAAGAAAAGATATGAAGTCACACACTGAAGAAGCTGTGTGTCAAGGACATAAATTTGCTTATACCTAATGCATCAGCATTAACTTCCAGCAAGAGTTTCTAGAAGTCATGTCACAATTTTTTGATTGTGTGTGTGTATGTATGTGTGCTTGCTTTGGAGGGCATCCCTGTGTCTGTATTAAGGTCATGAGATTTACATGACCTTACATTCCTATCTCCTACCCCGAGATAGGAATGAAGCTGTACACTGGGTTGTGAGTATATTTTATCTCCACAGACAAAATAATGTATCCTAAGAAGTGTATGTGCCTATGAGACACAGCAGCCAAGGGTGGGTTCTCTGTCTTGCAGACCCGAAAGAAAACAGAAGGTAAAGTAGAGGCAGATATTCTCTTTCTTTAAACAGATAGGAAGTGCAGCTTCCAAAGGGAGAGGTCCATAACGGGTAGCAGCTAAATAGCTACTGTCTAGGGTTTTATATGGTGTTGTGGGAGGTGATGTTTAAAGTCACTGGCTGATGACTCCAAGGGCAGGGAGTTTCTTCACACAGAGTGAGACACTTGGTGATGGTGATCTCTACACTGCTTGCCTTGCCCAATCAGGATGTTGATCATGCTGTTCACATGCTTGACCACATACTTTCTGGCCATCAGACACTTTGTCCGTGGAATTGTTGCAACCAAGATCCTGCCCTATCTGCCTATCACATTTCTAGATCCTGCTTTCATTTAGATCCAGCCTAATAACTCCTAATCCTCAGATTATTAAAATGATTAGAGGAAGATGCAAAACTCTCATTCTGTTAAACTTGTCAAGATATTGTAAGGTATGTCTCTTTGATGCCACACGAGAATGTGCCTGGGCATTCACTCAGCACAGAGGAAATCAGAGCCAAGAAATGGACGGAGACAGAGTCTTACCCTTCAGTAACTGGATCGAGTTACACCTGAGTTGCTCACCTCGGAATATTTAGGTTACCTGAGCTAACAAAATTCCATCTTTTTAAAATCAAGTTCAAGTGCAGTTTGTATCATCTGCAGCTCAAAGAGACCTAATGAATATGAAATACATTCATGAAAGTATTGTGTTGCAATTGGCTCACCGAGGTATGGGGGAGGAGAATGAAACAAGACTGATGTGAAGGAATAAGGCCAAATGCCTCCACTTGAGAGAACCTCTCCCATGTGAAAGCTGCATTTCCTGTTTAAATTTTGGTTACTAGTCCATGGGGTTCCAAGCATGTAAGCAGAAAAAATGTGTGCCAAACAAAGAAGGACCAGAGATTGCCAACCCACTGACAAAATTCCAAGAGCGCTCTCTTCAAACCAAGTCAACAAAAATTGGGCTATTTTCATTACACCTGACCTCAATATGGAGAGTTCTTCTGGTTTAGCCATGGAGTATACAAAAATCCCAGAAAGCACTGTGTGTGTGTGTTTTCTCCTTACCCATATAGTTACCTTATTATGACTTTAAATTTTTCCTCTGATCACTATATGATTATATGCTGTCTGTTCCTGGGGTTGTTCAAGTTATCCCCTGACATTGGTTGCAAACTATGAAGATTCATCACCAAAAGATAATCACGTCACTATGAGATTAGGAGCTGCACCTGGCATGAGTGGCTGAACATGTATTTGTGTTGCCTCATTTTGGAAGTGTGTGGCGGGCGGCACCCGGGCCCACGCCACACAGGCAGCTTTAAGATGGCGGCTGGCAGCTGACCTCGTGCTGCTCCTGGTTCGTATGCTTGCAATAGCTGACCACTTAGAGACAACCAATAGGAGCCGGCAGCAGAGCTTTTTTCCTCATAGCAACAACCTGCTGATTGGGTTACC
Source organism: Aplodontia rufa (assembly GCA_004027875.1). Classification (NCBI taxonomy): domain Eukaryota; kingdom Metazoa; phylum Chordata; class Mammalia; order Rodentia; family Aplodontiidae; genus Aplodontia; species Aplodontia rufa. The sequence goes on along the minus strand of PVKS010009533.1, from coordinate 23,497 downwards.
TGCCTTATATAAGTGGTGCAACTTCCTGAATAAAGAGAGAGCGTGAGAGAGCACGGGAGATCTCCAGAAGCAACAAGTGTGTGCGTGTCGTTATTGCCGCTTCTCCGGTCGAACGCGGCAGAAGTGGTTTAAGGGTGTTTTTAGTTGAATGTGTTAGGGTTGTGTTCTACTACTAGGTGGAAGAATTTTTATAATCAAGTGTTTGGAAAGGAGGCTGATTTTGAATGTTGTACAGCTATATTGTAATATGGATTTTCATTGAATTTTGACTATCTGATTCCATTTCTTTCCTATTGATAACAATACCTCAGTGCTTCGTTTTCTCTTGAAAAATCACTTATCTGACTCAAGTAATATCTGTGGGACACAACTTCACCTCTTGGTCAGATGTTGCCATATGATCATTACCTTAAGCATCACCTTCTGTGATAGACATGTGACTGAATTCTGGGGCTTTGTTGGATTTCTACCAACATCTGTGAAGAGGTGAGTCTGAGGCTCCTGGTAGTCATCTTGCTGCCACAAAAATCCTGAAAGAAAAGAAAAAAATAACCTGAGGAATTCAAACTAATGAAATATAGATCCTTTACATCATTTTAGCACAAGCACCCTGTTACACACTGTTTTAGTCAGCTTTTTCACTGCTCTGACCCAAGCACCTAACATGAACAATTTTAGTAGGAAAAGTTTATTTAGGGGCTCACAGACTCAGAGATCTTAGTCCACAGAAGCTGCCTCCATTCCTTGGGGCTCAAGATGAGGCTGAACATCATAGCAGAAGAGTGGCAGAGGGAAGTGGGTCAAGGTGTGGCTCCAGGAAGCAGAGAGAGCAATCCACTCACCAGATAAAAAATATATACCCTAAATGCATCCTCCCAAGGACCCGCATCCTCCAACTGCACCCTACCAGCTACAGATACCACATAATTAATCCCCATAGGGGGATAACTCACTGAATGGGTTAAGGCTCTTATAACCCAATTATTTCACTTCAGCCTTCCTGGATTGTCTCACAGAGACTTTTGGAGGACACCTTTCATCCAACCATAACACACATGAAATTATATTCATCATTATATTGCAACTATTTGAATCAATTATTTCCAAAAGACAGTTTCTTTAGAATACAGAACTTTAAGCTGTTTGCTGCTTCAAAAACAGCACAAAAAGAAAAAGGAAATGTACTAGGAAAGACACAGTCTTCTATAAATGTAAAACACATCAGTGATATCTAATCATTTTTGCTATATTCTTTTGGTTGGAAGCAAGTCATTGCTCTCATTTGCACTTGAGAGGATGAGATCATAGAAAGGTAAGAACAGCAGTGGGTGAGAAACAAAGAAGCCATCCTAAGGTCTGCTCATCACATCTACGAAAAATAAAAATGTCCTAAAATTTCCCAGAGGAAACATTTATGCTAAGAAATATTAGATGAATATTAAACTTAATAGTACAATTGGATTCTAGAAGGAACAATGGCTTCAAAGTTTTCACAACCAAATAGCCTTTCCTACCAAAATCACTGGTACTCCATAAATCTAGAAACAGGTAGGAGGGTTGTGCCAAATGCTAAGTATTTCAATCCCAATATGCACTGGGGGATGAAAAAAAATGATCACAGATTATTTATTCAGATTCATTATAATCACTGTAATGTGGATTTGGCCCAGGACTCTAGTAGTTTCTTGGCTCTATTTGCTTCTTTGTTAACTAACAGTCATGAAAGCATTCTTCTCCCTCGGTAGCAATGTTATTTGCTTTCCTGAGTGAAACTGGACTTTGCCACCTCTGTCCATTGCTATTTATCCTGTCACTTACACAATCTTAAGGGTTTCCTCTCTTCCAGGTACCTGCATCTGTATTAACTTTCTATTGGGGCCCAAACAGATTACCATGAACTCAGTGGCTTGAAATAGCACAAATGTACTTTTTTGTAGTCCTGTAGGTAATAAATCCAATCCAGTTCTCTGGGCTAAAATCAGGGAATTGAAAGGGCTGTGTCACTTCCTGGAAGCCCTTGCAGAAAATTCATTTCCTTGCCTTTTTCTAAGCCCACTCAGACTCCTTAGTATGCGTCCCCTTCCTTCATCTCCAAAGACGGAGGGTCCAGTGCTTAATACACTGGGTCACTCTGATCTCATCTACAATCAGTTCTTCCTCTGCCCCTCCCTTCAGCATCTCTTATGCTGGCAAGGACACTTAGGATTATGCTGGCCCCCCAGGTGACTCCGGATGATCTTCATTTTACATCCTTAGCTTACTTATATCTTCAAAGCTTCTTTTGCCAAACAGAGTGACATTCACAGGCTTCAGGGACTGAAACACAGACATTGTTGGGAAAGAAGACTACTTTTCTGATTAACACAGATGCAAACATTTCATGTGAAGATTCGGATGTACTCTCAAGTCAAAACTAAGGTTGATGTCAAAAATGGAAAAATAAGTGGTTTTGACCATGTAAAAATCCAAAAATCTATTCTTTCTCCAATAGCAGTAGAATTTTATTTGGACATGTCTCCTTAACTAAAAACTACATTTCCTTGCTCCCCTTTAAGCTTGGTGTAGCTGTGTAGACTTTCAAGTTCATCCCTAATTTGACAACAAGCTGATTTTCCTGAAGCTTCCCTTTTCTCCTTCTCTTGTCATTATATCTGGATGTGCTCATTGGTCAGTTGTGACCATGGAGACAAGGACAACACTTTAAGGCAAGGACTAACAAACTTTCCTAGAATTGTTCAGATGATAAATATTTCAGGCTTTGTGAACTCTATGGTCCATCTCAACTTCTCAATTCTCTTGCTGCACAAAAGCTGACATAGACAATATATTTTTTTAAAAAGGCAGAGCTGTGTTCCAATGTAATTTTATTTACTTAATAAGACAGGTGGCAGGCCAGATTCTGTGGTGATTTGCTGATCCCTGCTCTAGGGGACAGAGGAACAATCAAAAGGAAGGAACCTGGGCACTTACATAAAGTCATCACTCATCTGGACAACTGATATCAGGAATAAATTTCATGAGAAAAACATAAAAATCTGTTTTCTTCAAACCACTGAACATTTTGAACTCTGTCACAGTAGCTTATCTTTCTGCCCTTATGTTTATATGTATATGCATGCACACAGAGGTATACATTGAATGTGGAAAGACACTGAAATTGGCCTGACAGTGGAGGAATAGTATTCTGAATTAGGAAGTGCTTTTGCTAAACCACTGAGAGAAAAAGAAATTATCTAATGGAAATGCAGGCAGAGGATATTAAAAGGGAATTAAGTAAAGAGGAAATGCAAATGAACACAAATGAATCAAGTTCAATACAGATTATTTTTTAATGTTCAGCTGTACAACGATGAGAATATGAGTTCTCATTTATCAAACTGCAAGGAAAACCATGCTTTATAGAATGAGCAGTATTTTGAGCGTATGTGAGAAAACTAGCTTGTACCACTAACAACAAATAAAAAATGTTTAAAAATTTTAAGAGATATTTGACAGCATATATTAACACATTAAGGAATGTACATTTCTTAGAAGTCACTTCCAAGATAACTGTAAATAGACCCTATATCATGCAAGGTGTATACAATTGTGTCATATTGTAATTTACATTTCTAGCCACAGAAAAGTTCAATAAAGAAAGGGATGGCATTGAAATGAATAAAACATTTTGAAGACAAAAAAATGGAAACATATTTTTTATACAATAAATGAATAAAAAGGTTGTAAAGTACATACCCCAGAATCACAACCTTATTAAAGAAAACATGGACACATGCCCCCAAATGAAAGCAGGAATGGTCATTAGTAGGTGACAGCAGGATAAGGAATGATTTTCATTTAACTTAATCTGCTTTTTTCAACTTTATCTAATATTTCCATTAAATTCTGAGTTGCCTTCAATATCTGAAAATAAAATATGACTCATACTCATGAATAAGCTATAAACAAATTAAAAACAGGAAAATATTTGCCACAATTCAATTAAAATGTTTAACAAATATTTATCATGTGTCTACTATGTACCAAGCACTATCTTAGGCACCAGAGATAAAACAACAACCATGACAAAAATCCTTGCCCTGGAGTTTACTTTTTGGTAAGAGATATAGGCATTAAATGCGCAAACAAGTGAATTTTCAAGATAATTAAAAATAATGATATTTCTATGGAGAAAATGATCATTGTTTACGTGAGGTATGAGTTGAACCATGCAGGATGAGAGGGAACCAGTACATGTAGGGAAATCAGGACAGCATGTCTGGTAGGAAGAACACCTGTGAAAATTCAGAGCAGCAAAGAGCTGGGCAGATGACAGAAGGCTAGACAGGCAATCAGCATGAACGATGAGTGCAGGTTCGTGATGAGGCTAAGAAGTAGGTAAAAGTGGAAAAAGAAAAGGTATGCAATCTTGTTAAAAATTTTGTTTTTACTCTAATTAAAAATAAAAAAAATAGAGCCAGGGTGTTGGCATATGCCTATAATCCCTGCAGTTTGGGAGGCTGAGGCAGGAAGATTACAAGTTCAAAACCAACCTCAGCAATTTAGCGAGGCCCTAAGCAAATTAGCATGACCCTGTCTCAAAATAAAAAATAAAAAGGGCTGGGGATGTGGTTCAGTGATTAGGCATTCTTGGGTTCAATCCCTGGTACCAAAAAAAAAAAAAAAAAAGAAAGAAAAGAAAAAAAGAACTATTGAAACTATTGTGACTCTGAGACAGGGAAGTGATATCTAATTACCTAATTTTTTTGTTATTTAATAAAATCATTTTACCTCTTGAGTACTAATATGTCGAAAATATAAAAAGTGCACAGAAATAAAGAGAAAAAGGCATTATATATAGATTTAAATGTTCAACTATACTAGCGATCAAAACAATATTTAAATGCATTTTCACATTATACGGTAGCAATTTTGAATAAAGAAATTTCATATATGGTAAAGGGCAGGCAACTATAAAATTTGGATTGCATGTTAACATATTTTTGAAAAACCACTTAATGGTACATATCGAAGTACTACAAAAATGTCCATTCCAGTAATTTCCCTATTAAGAATTACCTTAAGAGGGATGGAGCGCTGGTTTGGTGGTTACAGTGCTTGCCTGGCATGCATAAGGACATGGGTTTGAACCCAAGCACCATTTACACAACCGTCGGAGCAACGAAAGCCACATGAATAACTAAATAAAATTGATTCTCTCTTTCTCTCTCTCACTGTCCCTCTCAAAAAAGAAACTGTCCCTTTCTTCAAAAAAGAAACAAGAATTACCTTAAGGAGATAATGACTGTTGACAGAGATGTATGGATAGGCAGCTAATCTTAATGTTAGAATAAGTATTTAAAGTTTATTTCTTGGTAGAGGGCTTGTATATAATTTTGTTTTCTTCTTTGTATGCTGTATTTCTCAAAAATTCTACAAGTAATAAGTGTTATTTTTACAACTAAAAAAAAAAAGAGTTTTTGAGAAAGTGGTTAACAAGTCCAAAACAAGTTCATTACAACAGTAGATGATATAATGAGGAGAAAAAATAAAGGTAAGAAAAATGTTTATTTATATATATATATATATATATATATATATATATATATATATATATATATAACAGCATACCAAGTGGAAAGACCTGTTATTTCCATCTTACAGATAAGAAAGCATAGAAAATGTAGTTTTTCAAAGTCCAAAACTAGCCAGTGACAAATCCAGTATAGTTTCAGAATCCAAATTCTTAGTGATGATGCATGTTCAAGACATTTTAGCTTGCTTCGTCTTTTACCTTTTTTGTTCTAGAATCTAGAAGCAGAAATCTATTTGTTTTCAGCTTGAGATCTTCCCCTTAAGGAAACTGACAAGAGTCTCTGCCTGTGGCAACTATACAGTCTATACGTATTACCCACCTACTGATCCATGCTGAAGAGGATCTAAAGATGAGTAAGATTGTATTCATCATGCTCTTGAGAAATTTAAGGTATCAAAACACAAAACAGAAAAAAATTGCAGTACAAGTTAGTTAAGCTGTCATATATGAGACACAAAGGGCTCAGGAGTCACCACTTCTGTTGAAAGAATGTAGACAGTCTTTCTGAGAGAGGAAGCTTTTGAACAGATCTTCAGACCAAGAATGATCAGGGAAGGGGGTGGTGAAGCAGATAAAAAGTAACAGATGAAAATTTAAAATACTCATTATTCTAGGCCGATCATCTCAGTTTGACTGGAGTTTAGGAAACAATTTGTATCAAAGATGAGGACCAGACTTTGCTGGACTTTGAGTACTGCACATGTCACTAGACAGAAAGCTAAGAAAAATATTAGCTATCTGCTTCATAAGATGACTCTGCCTACTATATAAGTAACTGAAAGATATAAGATTGAGCATCAGGATATGATTCATAGTGGAGTTTCCAATCATTAAAGAAGAGGTTATGAGGCAGTAAAAGTGATAAAGCAGGTAGATGAGAGATGAGGACATAGGATGACTTTCAAGTATTGGTAGAACATTCACCCATGTGAGATGCCCATGAGCAAGTGAGTCCTATCTAATACTCTTCAATATCCAAGTATATCAACTACAAGTAGTATTTCAATAAATCATGGCAAAGGAATATAAAATCAAGTTCTACACTAAAACTTCAGAAATGTGTCCTCTCCTGATTGCGGGAAATAATACATTCATATTCAAATGTCAAACAGTTTAAATCAAATGAAAACTCAAAGTACATTGTATGTATATATGAAAAGAAACTCATAACTTTGTATAGTTAGTATGGCCTATTCATTATATTTAAAAATGGTTTACAAATCCCTCAGCAGTTTTATCTAATAGGCCTATTTAAAAGTTTTTAGTTTTAACCAGAGCAAAGACTATAAAAGATATGACTGTTTCACATTCAGAGATTTATTCTTATTTGCCAAATTATTTTGTTATAATTCCCAATTTTCTGGGGACCTATTTCACTTTAGATCAAAGCTAGTATTTACAACCATTATCATTATATAATTATTACACAGTAGAAGCCAGGGGTTGTCAATTATCTTTTCAAACCCTGGGTGCTGGATTTAAATGTTGTACCTAGTTGGAAATTTGGAATAATTATTATTACTTTCTCCAAACTATATGGTAGTCTTAGGATGGTTGTTGAACATCTCTGATTAAGCACTTTAAAAGAAAGGTGCAGTTCCCCTTTCACCTGCTGCATTATTAAAGGATTTGTTTCTTTAGGTTGGAGATTATGTTAGAAAGGGTATTAAATTGGGGTCCTGAATCAGTTCTATAACAAATACGGGCTCAGACAAGGCATAAAAAATTGTGAAAATATCAAAAAGCCAACAACAGCTTCTATGAATGGATATTATGATTTCCCAATCTTCATAGTCTTTAAAAGAAAGAAAATACAAATAAATAAATATCCCTTTATTTGGCACTACAGTCAGTCCTAACATAGAACATGAAGTCACCTGTGTCATAATTACTGATGAACCTAAACAATTCTTGCTTTCTAAATCAACCCAAGTAAGGTGAAGTGATGAGAGAAGCTGTAACAGAGAACTTCATGTGATCCAGCACATTTCCAGGAAAACTAAGTTCTAAAAACACAAGCAGATCAAAAATCTATAGTCTAAATTTTCAAATCCGAAATCAAAGGGAAAATTGATATAATGTACATGCAAAACACTGTATACTTATCATTTGGGGAAAATGAGCATTTGCATTATGTGGATTTATAAGATACACACACATGCTTGGTTCATTTGACTCATATACAAATGGTTAATTTGGGGAGGTCAGGCTTTGCAAACTGTTCCTTAGAAACAGATTTATTCAGGCAAACATGTTACTCACTGCACATATTTTATACACTATTAGATCATTTTGTTTACATTTTTTTATTTTTGCCAGAGAGGGATTTCAGTAAATTTTTCTTCAGAGCATTAGAAAGAATTATAGTACAAAGCCACAAAAAGCAACAGCTTTAAATATATAACATGCATTAGAGTCGGAATTATTATACAAGGTCTTTTTAAATCTCATTACTCTTGGTAGTTTCTCCTAATTCTTCCACCATTAATTCCTTTTGGGAGTTTTCAGCACTTTTCCCATAGATCAAAGTTTCCCCATGTGGGTTTTGAAATTCAGGTTCCTGGCCGAGCTGACAAGTTGTATTTATGAGCACACTGTTTTTAACTTCTAGGACATAGGCTTCCTTGGGCTTTGCTCTTTTCTGGCAGACCTGGAGCTGGAAAGCATCTTGGAAACCACGGCGGAAATTCTCATTGAAGAAACCATATATGATGGGGTTGACGCTGCTGTTGCAGAAGGCTAGCCAGTGTGCGAAAGGGTAGATGTAGATGTTGATGACCCGCAGTTCATTTGGAGAAAGGTCAGCATAGTCTGAGAGCATCATCAGAGTCCACAGAGGCAGCCAGGAGAGAATGAAAAGCAGAGCCACGATCAGAAGCATCTTGATGACCTTCTGTTTCTTCTTGGACACCACATGCCACTGCTCCTGGTTCTGCTTGCTTGTGTGGGACACTGCACTCTTGAAGAGCGAAATCCCAATTCTCCCATACATGATGACAATGAGGGAGAGGGGAGCCAGGTAGATGGTGGCAAACAACACAGTGGTGTAGATCTTCCTCATTTCCTGATGTGGCCAGTCTTCCCGGCACCAGTAGACTGGACTGGTTTTATTCTGTGAGTTGAGCCTCACTTGGTAATATTTCTCTTCTTGTATATGTAACATTACCGCAGATGGAGACATAATGGTGATGGCCAGGACCCAGATGATCACAATAATGACAAATGCTGTCTTGATAGTGAGCTTTGGTTTAAAAGGGTAGACAACACATCGGAATCTGCAATTAAAGGCAAATATCAATGAGGCACTGCCTCATAACTTTCAATCAGGTTGTGAATCCAATTTAGTTAAGTACTTAGGGACCTCCCACCAACATTCCCCTCAAAAACTTGGACGGTTACTATTTGGGGTGGAAAGTCATGTATTGTTATTTCTGTAATTTATATAGGAGACATATTTTAACACAAAATTAGGAAAAATGGAGCATATCAGACACTATTAACAATAAAAAGTAATAATGGTCAGTGACATACTCAGACCACTTAAGATTCTGCTCCAGACAATATTTCATTGATGACCAACCATTACATGGTTGGTCACTTTAAGCCTGTTTAAAATATGAGGATAACAATTTAGAAAAGCTACAAACTGTTCATTATTACATAGGATTTTAATATAAGTAGTTTGGTTCTAGAATTCAGGCTCTTAACCTCTACAATATGTTCAGTAAACTGTTAGCTCTTGGGCTGTGCTAGCCTGTTAATCAGTAGCCGTCCACAACTGTTTCTCCTTCTTCTTTTTTGCTCCCCAACATATTAACTGTGCAACTGGCCATGAAGCTTGCTTTGGCCAACAGGACATTAGTTAGCAAGCATGATGCAAGCAGAATTTTTCATGCCGATTGGGACTTGTCTTTTTGGAATCCTTCCTCTTAAAATTCAGCTTCCAGATTCAAAGAAGCTTCAATGGAAGGCATGTGGGGAAATATCCTGGGGAAGGACAGGTTGGTCATTTTGGATGTTCCAGCCTCAGCTTAATTCCCAGGTTAACACTGCAGCATGAGTGACTCCAGCTCTGTCCAGAGCAGGAGGACCACAGAGGTGCCTGGTCCATTCACAGAATCACAGAAATAATAAAGCATTATTTGTTTCAAACTACTAAATGGTTTGGCAATTTGTTCTACAACTGTACACATCTGAGAATTACCATTGAGTTCTGACATTGTTGTCCTCTGCCGATCAGGAAAGTTCAACATCAATATGTGGAGTAGTATGCCTGATTCCTTTCAGTATGATTTTGTTATTGTGGAACTTGTTATTGTTATTGATGATATTATATTAATTACAGTACACTCATACTATTATGCAGTTCTACCATTTTATAGTTTTTGAAAGTACTATTACCTAGTTAATCTTCTTTGATTTTCATGATGACTCTATAAAAATAATTTTTATAAAAATTATTAATTTTCAGATCTGCAGATGTGGAAATTTGGAGCTTTGAGTGACTGAACAATAACTCCAGATTAACTTCTGGAACAAGTCTTCAGAGTTACTAATTATCTTGGGGCTTACTGCTCTGCATCCTTCGTAACTCCTTCCTTTATAAGATCTCCTCTTTTGACCTCTAAGTGTCCCTCTAGTCTTCTCAACAATGAATTCTCCCATTTATCTACCTTTAAATTATGGTTCATTTCATAGGCACAATTCTAGGTATTTTAGGTAAATCAATTTGGTGTTTCAAATGGTATTTTTTTCATTTTACATCTCTTTATATATGTACACAAGCACACACATATAACTTTACATAAAATTGTTTCAAAGAGTTTGGATTTTATCCAGAGAACAATGAGGATTCACTGAAGGATTTTATTTTACAAGGACAGAATCAGTTTTTCAATTATGATTATCTACATATTTGGTTTTTTATAATTATCTACTTTTTAAATGAACATTTGTTAAAAATGACAATCCCATATTTTTTTGGTTTTATTGGTGCCACCTCTGAGCATTTAAAAATGAAATGAGTAAACTAAAATTATCTCTGTGAAAATATTAGACAATACAATTAAAACTTAACATCTGAAAAATCAAAGCATCACATCATGTAAATATCCCTTATATTCCTTTAGTAATTAATCTAATTTAAAAAATCTATCAAACGTATAAAAGCTGGAAGAAAAATATAATATATGACAATAATGTGTCCGTGCTATCCAAATTTAACAAAGGTTAAATGTTTGCCATATTTACATCATGTTTTTAAAATAAACATTACAGGGACTTGAGTGGTGGCATAGCGGTTAAGGCGCTTGCCTGGAATGGGCAAGGATGTGAGTTCAAATCCCAACACCATGTACACAACAAAGTGTTGGAGCAACAAAAGCCACATGAAAAACTAAATAAAGTTGATTCTCTCTTTCTCTTTCTGTCACTCTCTGTTTAAAAATAAGTAAATAAAAACAAAATAAAATAAATATTACAGATGCAGTCAAACTCATGGCAGATCTACTCATTCCTATTCTTCTTTTCTTAAACATTCTGAAGTTGCTAATATTCCTCCTATGTTTTTTATATTCTTCCAGTATTAATTTAAACCTGTAATATTTTAAAATTTACATGATATCACCATATTGTATGTATCATAATGAAACCTATTTTTTGAGTTTATGCTTTTCAAATGTAATCATATTGATTTATGTTGACTAATTCATCAAAATCACTGAATAACTTCATTCTTTTTAATCATTATGACATTATCCATTAAATATATATAACATGCTCATTTACTTTTTAAAACTGAAGATCAATGCTTATTTCTAAATCTATTCAGGAAGCATATAGAAATAGTGAAAAACAATTTAAAATATTTAAATACTACATATGATGTGAAAGTAAACTTGATAAGCCCAAAATTCTAGTGGAAAATGCAAAGGATATTATAGTTTTTATTCACTCTAAATATAAACAATTATATAACTACAGAATTTTAAATTGTCAACAAGAAAATTTAATAGTAGCACTATATATTATTAATAGTAGCAAAAACAAGTATATAAATAAGAGTACAATTTTAGTAGTATGTACGATACAGTAAGCCCCAGATGTAAATGTAAATCTTTTATATTTGGCATGTGGTGTTTAGCAAATGTTCAAATTATATTTTCTTTACCTATAAACCAAATAAATAAAGATCTAAAAGAGAAGTTCTTGGAAACAAGTTAAATAATGTGCACATAATAGTATAAAGAGTGAACTAATACTAAAAATGGAATCCACCAATTGGTTCTTTTGATGTCAGCAATTGCATTTTATTTCATCTCTTTAACCTTGCTTTCTCTCTCTCTCTTTATACACGTACACAATGCTGTTGGTTGGTTGGTTCCTTTTCCTTTGTTGGGCCAGATTCAGACAGACATCTTATCTTCCAGTTCATTGTTTAGTTACCCCTCAAATATCTGTTTGTCGCAGTTGCCACTGTCCTATTAGAGATGTACACCATCTCCCATCTATGTTGTTACAAAGTGTTTTAATGATTCTCCTTTTTCTAATTTGGCACAATTCCAGTCTATTTCATTTGCTGCTAATATATCTAAAATGAAAATCTAGACATTACACTTCCCGATTCAAAGACTTCAGTAGCTATCCATTGTCTTTAAGACAAAATTCACGCTGTTCAAAATTAGAGAGAAGCTCACTGAAAATCGACCTTGGCCTCATTTTGTGGCCTAGTGTGCCATTTGGCTTTCCTTGGTCTAGCAGAACTATTTCTGCCTTGTGCCCTTCTCTGGATAAGTGCCCCTATGTTTCACATACATGCTTGTCCTAAAAGATATTCTTTTCCTAGTTTCTTCCTAAGGTCAATTCCTGACCCCTTACCACTTCTTTGAAACTAATATTCCCTGTCCTAACAGATAGAAATACTCTGGCTCTCCTTTTGGTGGTTGTTATATACTGCACCCCTGTTAAAGAACAGTAGCTTTTTCCTTTCTTTCTTTTTTCTTTTTTTTTTCCCTAATGGTACAAAGAATTGAACCCAGGGTACTTAACCATTTAGCAATAACCCCAGTTTGAGACAGTGTTTTGCTAAGTTGCTGAGGCAGACTTTAAACTTGCAGTCCTCCAGCCTTAGCCTCACAAGCTGCTGGGATTACAGTTGTGTGCCGCTGCGCCTGGTGAGTATTCTAAGTAGGTCTGTCTATTTAATCAGCTTATAGACTTCCTGAGGCAGCACTTCATCATTTTGGTTTTAGACCCTAAACAATAGTACCCAGCACATTATAAACTCTCAACAGAGTGTATAAATGAAGGGATAAATAAAGAAGTTTTAACCTTAAAATCTGAATAACATTTCTAATTTATTTCCACATGTTTGTTTTTCCACCAGTAGAAATTCAAGAATCTAGTGTAAAATATGGTAAAATGATACCACTCTTAATGACATAATTTAAAAATATATAAAATTTAACAGGCTTATTTTCTTATTATCCAGTCTTTATAGGTACATGCCTTGTTCTTAAAAGGTAGTAACTTATGAATACGATTTGGGTAAGATTTGTGCATATGTAGTAGATTATATATATTTTTGGTGGCTTCGTTGCAGACCTGCCTGTTTATCTGGATTCAGAACTTGGTGCTGACTTACCTATCCACTGCTATTGCAACTAAAGTGAAGACTGAAGCTGCAATTGATATTCCCTGGACCAATCCACTGATCTTGCACATCGTACTTCCAAATGGCCATCCTGAAAGGGAGATGGAACAGTCTTGAAAAGATCATTTTGTTTTACTGTATGAAAATATGAACAGAACAGTGTGAAATCAAGAATAATATAACTGTTTTCTTACTGATAGCCACAGAACAATGTTTCTCAGTATTTTTACTAATTTCTCCAGACCTCTTTTTTTTTAGTACCTTAATGTCAGAATTTATACAGTAATTCCTACATCCTAGCCTCTATCTTAAGTGGTTTACATCTACTAATATAGGTGATTTCCTTGAGTTATTTTTTCTATGACAAGCCTTTATTTTTTTAAAGAGAAAGTGGGAGACAAAGAGAGAGAATTTTTTCATTTTTTTTCTTTTTGCTTGGTTTTTCCTTTATTCATTTGCGTATGTGGTGCAGGGCATTGAACCTGGGTATTTGTGCATACCAGGCAAGCACTGCCACTGAGACACTTCTCCAGCCCTCAGGACAAGCTTTTGAAGGCTCTGTTGTCCTCAGGATAGGTAACAAATATCACATACCTTGTCACAGTTAGTTAGCAACTTATAAAAGATCCAAATCCAGGCAACAGGTTTCAAGTCATTAGCCCTTATGTGATAATACCCCTTAAATGAAGAAAATGATCAGAATGTTGATTTTTTAATTTGGAAATATACCCCATAAATTATGAGGAATCAGAAGTTATATATAATATAAGCTAAATTTATTCATACATAATGCAATAAGACAATTTACAGCATAGTTACTCCCAGAATGAAGAATACCTTTCATGGACAAAAATAGTTTACTTGAATTACCTTCTTACTGAACCTCAGGTAGCAGAAAATTTATAAAACTGGTAAAAAATTTTAGAGCAGTTTGATATTCGAAGTACTCATTTGCTAGTAGAGGGAAGTAGCAATATTCTTCCACTTGAAAATATTGTATACACATTTTTATATTTCTAAAATTTAACTTTTAAAAATATTCTGCAACTTACTTTTCCAAAGCAAGATATTATTATGTAGTTTAAAATATTTCACAAGAAAACATCACCATCTATCTAGAATATCTTAAAAATAGGTGTTTGATCTTAAAATAGGTGTTTGAATGACTATGGAATGGAAACCAAATTTTTCCCCAGTCCTAAAATTTGTTAGGTAGTGATAGTATTATTTAAAAAAAAATGCAGGAAAGTATGTAGCATTTGAACACAACAGAATAACATAAGTTATACCTCACCAAACTCTATTGAAATGATAACACTAGAGCAAAAAAGCACAAATCCATAAAAACCAAGGTGCCAGATACTACTGAGTGTAAAGATGGGAGATGATTAATGGAAAGTATGAATAAATCCAGTCAAATGCCATTGGCTTTTCTCCCAAGTTGGCAAGAGTGGAGATGTCTTCTGGGAGGAAGCAGAAGCTCAGGTGCTCTCAAGGCTGAGTCATCAGGAGCAGGGGTAGTGGATCTCATAATGATGCAGAAGGATCAAGCAACAGTATGCCACTGCTGACCCAGACACCCATTCAGCTCTGAAATGGCAGCAGCCAGTCTTCCTTTCCTATAGCAACCGCCCAGAGAGTTTACTTCAGGGGACAATGACTCCAAGAACACTGACATGCAGATTTAGTGGCTGTGCATTTACCAATGAAAAGCTCCGACTACTGCAGCTGGGAATGGTCTACATCAACCTCCAAGCATGTGGAACTTACAGGAAGTCACATAGTGCCTCACTTTGAAGCACGAGGCCCTAAGTTAATATTAAGGAAGCCTCAAATGTAAAAGAAAGGGACTAAAACAAAGATGAAGAAAGAAATTTCAGGGAAAACTGATATGAAAAAATGGAAAACAAAAATATTAGTAATAACATCACAGACATAGCACATTTTATCCACGAAACATGTACATGAGGGCTGGAGTGGTTGCTGGGGGGTTACAGTGCTTGCCTGGCATGCACGAGTATGTGGGTTCAAACCCCAGCACCACGTACACAGATAGGTGTCAGATCATGAAAGCCATGTAAAAAACTCAATAAAAATTGATTCTCTCTCTTTCACTGTTCCTCTTTCTTAAAAAAAGAAAGAAAGAAAGAAAGAAAGAAACATGTACATGACAGTGTGAGGAAGACACAGAAAATTTAAAAAAAAGTTGCTCAAAGATGTGGCAACAGAGATCAAGATATTAACATAAAAGCTGGAAGAAAATGCTGAGAAAATCTTTGAAAATAGAGCAATAGGGAATAAAATGGAAGAGAAAGGACGAGAAAAAGGGCAAATCCAGAGTCTTCAATATCTGATTAATATGAGTTGAAGAAAAGAAAATGAAAAAACCCTGCAAGAAAATTCCCCAGGACTGAAGGACATTCATCTGCTGGTTGAAATATCTAGTTTGTATGCAGGGCAATATGTGAAAAACAAAAAGACTTCATGCAAAGTAAAATTTCATAAAATTTAGAATACTAGGGGTAAAGAGAAGTTCAAAAGACTTTTGGGAAGCAATCCTGCATGAGCAAAAGAAGCAAAAGCCAAATGGCACCAAATTTTTCAGCAGTAACTGCACATTTCTCGGCACTAACAAGAACAATCCCTTTAAAATTCTAAGAAGAATTTCTAAACCATAATCCTTCATACTGCCTAATTAAAATCATGTGAGGCTGAACAAAGATACCTTCAGATATAAAAGATCTCAAATATGTTTTAATCTCAACGTACTATTTCTCAGGAAAGAATAAACCAAGAAAGAAGACATGTAATCCATAAAACAGGATCAAGCGCAGAGGTGAAGGTAATTGTTAGAATGCCACTGAAGGGAGCAATTGCTGTGCTGGAGAGCAAAATGTCCAGGAAGTACAATGGACAGAGATATCTGCAGGAAAAAGATGCAAATGATAGATTACTAAATATATTTATATGTGTGTATGTATATGTGTGTGTGTGTGTGTGTGTATTAACATGAGAGTAACAATCCTAGAAGAGTATCTGAGGATAAATTATTAATAGGTACACAGCAAAAACTAAATTAATCAAGGTATGATAAATTTAGTATGTCAAAGGAAACAAAAAGCATTTCATAAGATAGAAATTGATATCAAAGCACTTTCCAGGATTCATCAGGGGTAAGAAGTATACAAAGTAGAAATGTATACTCTGGATATTGATTCACATAGAACTATGTCTTTGTTATGTTAGAAAAATGAAAGAAAATGAAATGTGTGAATTCATGATTACAAGAACAAAACTTGTATCTATCTTCTAAAATTGGAGAATATATATCATCTTTAAAAGATATGCTTAAAAATAGTGTACTAATTACCCAAAATAAAGATTTTTTTAAAGAGAGAGGAAAGCAGCTGCCTCCTTGGAATGAATAATTTAGAGTGGGGTCATTTACATATACAATTTTTAAAATAATCATTTTTAAAAATATTTACTGGGAAAACATTGAGAGTATTTCTTGACAATGTGACTTACCTGAGAACAACAACAATTTTTATCAATTCTTTTACCGTCTTTGTCTAGCACATTATCTCGAACACCTTATATTCTCAATCAATATTTGCTTAACAGTAAACACTAGAAATCCTCATAATTCAGGACAGAACTGATAGAATAAATACCCTGAATTATATTTGGCTCCCACTCCAGAAAGAGAGGAAACAGATGAAAACTCCAAAGAGAAAGAAAGTTCTTGTTCTATTCTTCAGGGAATTGACATTTAGTGCTATGAAAGGATAAGAGCTATGATATTGCTGGTGCTATTTAATAAGCTGAGATTGTCTCATTTTTCTTATTCAGATATGAAAGTGAATAGAGTATTGCTTATTAGTTAACACAACAAATATTAAGTTCATTCTAAGTATCAAAACTCTGCTAGGATCTGAAATTACCTTGTTCTTTCACCTCTAGAACATATACAGTGGTGTTAGAGAAGCAATAATATGGATTCAGAAGTACTAGAAAGGAGATAACCTGACCCTAACAATGTGAAATGACTCATGTTGCACATGTAAACTACCACATTTTGAGATATTGCATCTGTTCATCTTCCCTCAAAAACTGATAGAAATCTCTCTGGCTAACCACAGAGGGGGCCAAAATGTCAACATATTATTATTCTGAAAATTCTATGATGTTATGTTGGAGTCTATCAATTGCAATCAGAGGTACCAGTTCTCTGAATTTTACAGTCTTACTATTATTTTTAATAATATTTATGCTGTATTATATGTGCCTTTGTCTATATTTAACAAATTCAAATGTTTTGGTAAGAAGTACTAGATCTCATACACTTAGAACCTTTAGGGAAAACTCTGTAAAAATAACAGCCTCCACTCTCCATCTCTGGTACTTTAGTTAATTTCCCCGGTAATTTGTATTTCCAAATTAGGCATCTGTTTGGTGTTGTCTCCCCCTTTAAAACGTATGCCCCATGAGGACAGGTACCTGGAGCAGTTCTTGGAACTGCACAAATACTTGGGAATGAATAACCCTACCCTGGCAACAGGGATTTGTAGCAAACATTTTCTCACATCATCTTTGCATTGCACCAAAGGCAACATACCTGCTATGATATTGTCCAGCAGCGTTATGGGCATACAGAATATGCCGACTAGTAAATCGCTTATTGCCAGGTTTAAGATAAAGAGATTAGTGACGGTATGCATGTGTTTATTCCTCATAACAATGAAGCAAACCACGGTATTTCCCACCATGCACAGGAAGAAGATCAAAAAGTAGGAAATAATGAAGATTGCTGCCACTTGAGGATGGTGAAGATAGTAGTTCACATAGGTAATATTAGTGTTTGAGTACAGGTGATGCTGTGAGTCATTGACATTCCAGATGTGATACCAGTTTTCTGAAGAGTTTGAGTCCCATTTCTCACTCATGATGGACCTTAACAAAGGAGAGGTGGAAAAGAAAAGTATCATTAGAAAACAGTAGAATATAAGTTCTGTGCTTCAGTTTAATAAGAGAAACACATTTAGGATATCAGTTAATTTTGATGGGCTTCCTGTAATAATCCACTTTTTTTTTTAAGACTGAGCTATAAATAACGTATTCAAGTTATTAGGATTTTAACAGAATATTGGAAAATTGTAACAATTATTATTATATTTTATTTCCTAAAACACTACATTTTACATCTTTAGTCATAATCTCTATCCATTTGCTATTTTCCTCTTACTTTCCAAAATCCTCTTTTTCACTGCCTCTATATGTTGTAACCTGCCCAAACTGACTTGTTCTTATAAGGCTATCTTATATGGCTTTAGCTTTTCTAATAATCTGAATAAGATTCTACTTCCATAAAAATAAACTTTTTGCATTTGCCTTATTCTAGTTTGACTCAATTAATTGAAAAAATTTTACGTACTTCTGTATGCAGACATAGTTACCACATTGTGATTCTCCTAAAATCAGAGTATGCTACTTACTTAGTTTTTGTAGTATAATTCTACTCAATAATGCATCAATAAATTATTTAGAATCTATAAATATTAATTTATTTACATTAATTTATTTACATTTCAAACAAACTTTATACATCAGAGGTATGGAAGACCATTCCTAGAGTCAATGATTTACTTCCCAGACTCAGCATATAGCACATTCAGAGCTCATATTTATGATAGTGAAGGACACAAAGCAAAATCTGCAAGGGAAAAGGCACATGGGGAGAAATCTATAGGAAACCAGGCAAAGCTCCCCAGAGTCCTCTCTCAATGGAGTCACATAGACTTGCTTAACTCCTCCAGCAACTACTTGTGACAGTATGCATGAAGTGTTGTTAACGGGGATGCTTATTAGAGACTCAGCATTCCAATTTTCATTGAAAATTGGTCCTGTGGGTAACTTCTTCCTACAAAGTCTCAAAATTCCAGACTTCCAGATGGAAAGCTGGTGTTGGGCTCATGAGCTATGTTGTTTGTACAGTCTAGGCATGGAGAGACACTTTTATGACTTAAGGAAAAAATTTTTTTAAATCAGTAGAGAGAACTATTTACTATTTAAGCTCCTAAGACTCCAAAGCTCAGGTAAACTACAAAAGAAAAAAAAAGGGGAAAAAAGAAAGAGAAGTGAGTATGAGATGGAGTAGGGTCTTAGGGACTTTGTAAAAACTAAAAGGAGGAAAGGGATGTGAGCAGGACTAGATGTATTCTAATACATACCAGCAGACCTGGGGTATCTTTGGAATTCAGAGCCTGGCACTGAAAGCACCACAGTTTGGAACAGAAATCTTTAAGCCAAAGCATCCAAAAAAAAAAAAAAAAAGTACTCACATAGAGATTTAAAGGTGGCTGTATTTAGGGAGACAATTAACAATGTAGCATACTCTTTATTCCCCTACCCCCAAGAAGCCAAATAATACTTATGCAATCATTTAAATCTGGAAAATTCACAAATTTATATACACACACACACACACACACACACACACACACATTTATAGCTGTTATCTGTTATAGTGGGGGGAAATATAAAAGAATCAAGAGACTAGGTTGTGAGCAATGTGGGGGTGACTCTGGATTATAATCAAATACATATATTGTTACTTTATATACATTTAGGATTGTATGACAAATCAACTCCTCAATAAAAAAATAGATGGCTGTATCTGAAGCATAGAAACACCAAACACAAACTAGAACTGCAGAAGAAAACTGTTGTTAAAAATTACTGATTAGAAATATCCATAATAAATAACATAAGCACTATGATGGAATAGGAAGTATATAACTCAAACATTCCCCACCCCACAA
Source organism: Aplodontia rufa (assembly GCA_004027875.1). Classification (NCBI taxonomy): domain Eukaryota; kingdom Metazoa; phylum Chordata; class Mammalia; order Rodentia; family Aplodontiidae; genus Aplodontia; species Aplodontia rufa. The sequence goes on along the minus strand of PVKS010009533.1, from coordinate 3,450 downwards.
AAAGTTCAACTAGATCTACAGATCAGAACATTCTTTTGTAAACCCTAATACTTAGAAACTAGCCTGAGGCAGCCATTTGATCCACAGCACTGAAGAAAAGCCAAATTAGAAGGCAAAAATGTTCTTACTCTGACTACACTGCCCTCAGGATTTCCCTGAGCCCCAAATTCAGAATATTTCTAGATTGCAGTGATGGCACATAAGGCAATTTCATCCCTAGTACAAGAGTTAAAAGATAAAACTATCTGTAGAAACTACTGCTGAAACAAACTGTCAAGAAGTAAATATTACTAAATAATGTAAATTCTGCACAAGGAACAAAATACATGTGGTGGAGAAAAAGTGCAGAGTTGGTCTATGCAATAAAGTTGTTGTCAGCTTGATATCAGCTGCTCTAAGTATAAATTTTTTATGTAAGCCTCATGATAATCATAAAGAAAAAATCCAGAATGCAAACACAAATCTAAACAGAAAGAGTTTAAAGTACATCAATATAGAAAACCAACAAACTACAAAAGAACACACCAAGAGTGGGAAAAAGAAAACAATATAGGATCTATATAACAACCATAAAATAACTAACAAATTAGGAGTAATAAGTCCTTACCTTTAAATAATAACCTTGACCATATAAAGGGATTGAATTCTCTAATAAAATCAGAGTGATTGGATTAAAGAAAAACAAAACAAAAAACTCATGACCCATGTAGATATGCTGTTTTAAGATATTCACCTTATTTATTTTTATAGACACCACAGATTGAAAGTGAAGGAATAGGAAAAGACATTTCACACAAATGGATACCAAAGGACCATTATACCAAATGAAAATCTCTTTAATAAATGGTGATGGGAAAACTGAATAGTCACAAGCAAAAGAATGAAATTGGATCCTTATCTCATAACGCACAGAAGAACAACGCAAAATGGTCTAAAGATGAATGTAAGACCAGAAACTATGAAATTACCGGAAGAAAACATTCTGGGGAAACTTTGACACACGTGGGCAATGATATTTTAGATTTGACCCTCAAAACATAGGCAACAGGGGGCTGGAGCAGTGGCTCGGCAGTTACAGAGCTTGCCCTGCATGCACAAGTACACGGTTTCAAACTGCAGCACCCACGTACACAATTAAGCGTCTGAGCAAGGAAGGCCATGTGCAAAACTCTATAAAAATTGATTGTCTCTGTCTCTCTCTCTCTCTCTCTCTCTCTCTCCCTGTCCTTCTCTCTTAAAAAAAAATAGGCAACAAAAAGAAATATGGCATTATATTAAACTAAAAAGCTTTTTCACAACAAAGGAAATAATTAGTGGTGTACAGAGAACCTATGGATTGGGAGAAAACATTTATAGGCCATAGATCCAAAAGGAGGTTCATATTCAAAATATAAGGAGCTCAGCAACTGAAAGACCAAATTAAAAAATGGGCAAGGAAAATGAATAGATATTTTCTAAAGAACATACAAATGGCCAACATATACATGAAAAATGTTCAATATCACTAATCATTAGGAAATCACAAATTAAAATTGATGATATATAATCATACACCTCAGAATGGATACTACATAAAGGCAAAAGATAACAAGTCCTAGAAATAATATGGAGAGAAAGGTATTCTTGTACACTGTTAGTGGGAAAATTGTAAATTGGAAAGCTACTGTATAAAACTTTATGAAGCATCCTCGGAAAAATTGAAAATAGAATTATCAAAAAATCTGGCAATTTCACTTTGGATATATATCCCCCCAAAACTGAAATTAGTATGTTGAAAGGATGTCTTTACTCCGAAGTTTATTGCAGCACTATCCAAAATAGCCAAGTTACAGCATTGACCTAAGTGTTCATCAACAGATGAATGGATAAAGAAAATGCTGTATGTGTACATAACAGAACACTATTTAGATTTTGAAATAATGAAATGTCATTTGCAACAACTTGAGTACAAATGAAGAATATTATGCAAGTGAAATAAATCAGGCATAAAATGACAAATGGCACGTGTTCTCACTTCCATGTGAAATCTAAAGCAATGGAACTTATAGAAGAAGGTGGTTCATAGGCTGGGGGTCAGAATACGGAGATGATGTCAAAGAGTTCAAAATCTCAGACAGGAGAGAATAGTTTTTGAGAGCCACTGCACAATGTGGTCAATATACTTAATGACTGAATAATGTACATTTCAAAATTGCTAAGATACACTGTTCTGTGTACCTGAAAGTGAAACAGTTTCATTTATAGTTAATTTCTAGTATTGTGATTATTTTTTTATTAGATGGATATAGAGATACAATTGAGGGGGAAGTATTATCAAACATTCAAAAACCAATGTATATATACTTAGTTATCCAGGACTAATGCCATATCATGGATGCCCATCTTGGGTTCTCCCTGTTGCTATTTCCCCCATAAGAACTCTTGAATTAAATGGATATCTCATGTAGGACACAGATCTCCTTCTGAGATGAATCCCCCATATTCCCACCCTCCAGTCTCCTAGGATTTCTTCTTACCCCGTCCCCCGCAGCCCCCTCTCTATGCCTTCAAGTGTCCTAGGGAGTCGTCTCCCTGTTGTGTTGAGAATCATACAATTTGAAGTTATTATTAGCTAAGCCGTCTAAAATACTGCTTCCCCATGTATCCTAGCTTCCACATATGAGAGGTACCATTCGGCCCTTGAGTCTCTGAGATTGGGATACTTCACTAAGCATAATTCCTTCCATCTCCATCCATTTGACATCAAAAGCCATAATATCGTCTTCTCTAATGGCCGAGAAGAATTCCATTGTATATATGTACTAAAGTTTTTGTATCCACTCCTTGAGTGAGGGGCATCTGGATTGGTTCCATAATCTAGCTATAAAAAATTGAGCTGCTGTAAACATTGAGGAAGCTACATCACTATAACATGCTGATTCTAACTCTTTTGGGAAAATACCCAGGAGTGGGATAGCTGGGTCATAAGGTGGTTCCCTCAATTTTTTGAGGATTCTCCACACTGCTTTCCATAGTGGCTGAACCAGTTTGCAGTCCCACCAGCAATGTAACAGTATTCCTCTTTTCCCACATCCCCTCCAGCATCTGTTGTTGTTAGAATTTTTCATTTTTGCCACTCTAACAGGAGTGAGGTGGAATCTCATGGAAGTTTTGATTTGCATTTCCCTTATAATTAATGATGTAGAGCATTTTCTCATATATTTATGGACTTTCTGGACTTCCTCTGGTGGGAAGTTTCTTTTAAGATACATCGCCCATTTATTGATTGGATTATTTGTGGTTTTGGTGTTTAGTTTCTTTAATTCCTTGTATATTCTGAATATTAGACCTCTGTCCGAGGTGTAGCAGGCAAAGGTTTTCTCCCATTCTGTAGGTTCTCTCTTGATGCTCTTGACTAAATCTTTAGCTGTGCAGAAACTTTTTAGTTTGATTGCATCCCATTCATTTATT